>OX596005.2:5294789-5501788 GCA_951394115.2 Drosophila phalerata
CAGAGCATAACTAAGTACCAATGTATCTATGCTAGAACAATACGTGACTCTGCTTAGAGATGTGAGCTTCCCAGTTATCGAATACTATTTTAGTAAAAATAATTAATCCAATTGTTTTTTTTTTACGTCATCTGAAATGTCCAAATTGTTCTTCCCTTAAAAGCTGAATATCCAAAAGAAACGTTGTTAGAGTTATTAAAAAATTAACGATTATGAGTTACCCTTTTACAAATAAATGTAGATAATCGAAATACTTTTATGATTCAAATTGACTAAGAAGAAAATTATACAAACTTTATAAGTACTTAAATAAAATAATAAATAACAGCTGTAGTAAAAATAAATCAAGTAGAAAAAATGTTAGTTCCGCAATATAACAAAAATTAAATGCACAGATCAAAAAGAAATTCCGCAAATTGATAAAGTTTTGATTAACTTTTGAGAGTTCGTACACAGAAAAAAAAATCCATTCTAAAAATTAAGTTTAAAAAACTTGATTTTAGCTTGAATTTTTTAAGTATGTATTCAGGATATAACTTCTAAATTAAGACAATACGTAGATAAAATGGCCACGATATTAAAAAATCGGCATTAAAAAAGTAAAAGAAGCCCATATTATTTAATCTAACTGAAAATAAATATTACAGAGCCATTAAAATGAAAATATTGTTGAGAAAAATCGGGCTTGATTTAAGAATTTCATACTTGTTTTATGAGAATCCGGGATTACCGTACTTCTGACACCGCTCGGATTAATTTTAGCCCGGAATCCCGCATTTTTTTTTTCTGTGTATCACATTCGAAGACAATATTTGGTATTTTTGGCACAATTTTTTCAAATGAAATGGCAGGATTTGCAAGCCAATTTAAAACGATTATTTTTCATTATGTGAAACGTTTTTAAAAATAAAAATAAAGATTGTACTTTACTTGTATTATCCACTTTTATTGTATTATCCATTTTTCTTTTTTTTATTAATGTACGCATCTAATAGAAACAAAATTGAATTTATCAACATAATCAAATTTAAACTAGGAAATTCGGCATTTTTAGAAGCGTGTCACGAAAATATACACGACCCAAGCTCATCCCTAGCATTCATTATTTATATTCAATTGTCGGATATTTTCTATCGATGAGAACTACAGGGGAGGATCACACGACTAGCAAATAACAGTTTGGCACGCGGCTCATATTTAAAGTTCGCATTGTCTCATTGGCGGATTGTCGTCTGTGTGTGTTTGTCTGTCTGTAAGTCTGCCTGGTTGGCATATCCTTGGCAGCATGGAGTATAATCAGTTTCTCATAAATTCAAATCAGCTCGTGTCACATAAATACCGAGATCTTCCTCTTATTGTGTGCGCCGAGATTTATGTGTCTAGCTCCGAACAAGACAGAAATATGAACACTTGGCTTGGAATTTTTCAGCTACGCCTTTGCTTCGATTGAACTTTTCTTTTATTTTCATGTTGTGAACCGCATAAGAGTCGGGGTAACAAAGGGTCCAAGTGCAAGGAGCTGATTCTAAACTTTGTCTGCAACGAGACTTGGCCAAAAGAAAATTCAACCACGCACTGGCAACAATTCCAGTCAGACGCAATTGCTGCCAACAATCATCATAATAATAATCATAATCATCGTCATCGTCATACTCATACTCATACTCATACTCATATTCATACTTATACTCATACTCATACTCATGATTGTGCCCTGATTTATGCGTTGCTGGCAGCTTTCCAAATTTAATTACAAAGCGGCTCTTTGAGGCGCCCAAAATGAGCGGAAAATTGATAAACAATGAAAATTGAATTGTTCGCCTTACACACAGGGGTTGGTTGGTCCGCGTCCAAAGGGAAGCTTCCAAAGGGTTCGTGACGTGTGTGTGCTGCACCTTTTCCTTCTCCCCTCTCCACACTAAACTTCTGCTTTTGTATAATAAAAAACTTGTTAATAAAATAAACAAAGTTCGAGCGCGCTTAACCCCCATATGAATATGTGTCACCCCCAATAGAAGGGCGGGTGTGCTGGTAGAGAGGGGTGCTTGTGTATTGTCTCGTATTGCAAATAGATTTCCAGCCAAAAACACAAATCATATAATCTCTGCCGCCGTCGCACGCTCCTTCGATAATCAAATTTAAAAAATACTTTCCACACTTTTCTCGTTTTTCAATGTGACGCGGAATTCCCTTTTTGGCCCTGGTTTCTCTCTCAATATGGGGGTGGCAGCAACTGTGCTTTCTTTTGCGTCTTGTTGCACTGCAACATGTAGCTCCAGGTTCGTTCTCTGTTGTGCGAACTTTATTGAGATTTATTGCATTTCATTGACAGACACTGGCTGGTATAGCTGTCTAGCTCTCTCTCTGTGAGGGTCCTGCACTAGGGGAATTCCCGTGGTGTGCACGAATCACCTACTGCGATGTCACTTTACGGAAATACTCTGTACTTCTGTCACAGCGTATGTGACTTTCGACTCATCACGGTGCCATCCATTGTTCGACAGGAATGCTCTGATGTCATTGAGTCTAGTCCTTGGTCAGGGGCTATACTTTAATCGGATGAGGTGAAATTTTGCATGCCTTTCGGACTGTTTTCCTTAATGAGCAGTGCAGAGGCACGAGGCACGCACAGGACAGTCGGTGGTAAGTTGTTGGGCCCCAGGCTTTAAACAGGACCTGCCCATGGCCACAAGCAATATCGAATTCCAGTCGCGACTTCATTTGACTCCCTAACTGCCCTGTCATTAAACTTTATGCCCCCTTGCCGCCCTCCCGCTCTCCGACATAGAAACAGCCAAAGGACATTCATTTAGGCTATCTGAAAGGCATAGCTCATTTCAGGCTCGGCTCTGTTCATTAATTTTGTTTTCTGCCTATCGCTTATTCTCCTGTTTTTAAAGTCCTGTCTGTATTTCTGTCTGTCTCTTGTGGTGTTTGTTGCCCTGCAGGCTGCAGCATATTGCAATGTTTTATTGACGTCACATAACAGGGAGTACAGGGTGCGCTTTTGGGGGTTGCTCTCTTCCACTCCCACTTCCACACTCGCTCTCTTTCTTTCCCTTTAAATCGCCCACCTTCTTCGCCCCTTTTCTCACATGCAACGGTAATTTGTTTTCATTTAGCTCAACGCTTTTATTTGGCATTTAGACATGCACACGGTGCCGCCGGCATTAATCCAAGGGTTGTTGATCCCTCCCACCCCTTAAGTTCTGCTCTCGTTACTGTTGCGGAACGTGTATTACTTTCTTTTTTTGATACCCTGTAATCATTAGAAACCATGGTAAGAACTGGCAACTTCAATCGGTAAGAGAATATATGAATTTTCTTTTTTCCGAAAACACTTACTCAATAGTTGCATATTTATTTTTATTTATAATACAAAAATAATATTTTGAAATAAATAATCTGTATAATATATTTTTAATGTTTGTTGGGTTAAATGCATCACTTTTATTGTTGATACAGGGTTTCGAAAGTCGAGCAATCAACACTTTCATATTTTTGGTTTCGTCGCTTCATAAATGTCATATGAGTTGTACAGTTCAATTAATATTATACTCGTATACTTCTAGATTTGTAGATCCTTGTCTATGTTGCGTGTTATTCGAATTCGTGGAATTTTCATGAAATTATCGTCATGTTTTATTTGCTTTCCTTTTTCATTTGATAAATGCAGCGTAACATTTTGTTAAATTGATAGACATTTGTACCAAGCTCGTTGACTTTTCGGGGCTGATGCCTTTCTTCCGGGAAACAATGCGTGTCGCGGGAGTTTCATTTATTATACAATTTTAATAATATTTTTAAACTGACAGAAGGTCGTATGTAGTCTGCATATAATGCTGAGATTGTTGCGTCGTCGAGAAGCGTCTGCGAAGTTTGATTCCCAATTGCAGCAAGTTTATTCTTCCACAATTATGTTGCTCTCATAACTCAGACAATTGCGAGGGCTGAGCCGAGGGGGCGTGGCTGTCTGTTGGGGCATTGACGATGAAAAACTTTATTTGCTTCTCGCACAAAACAATTCAGCGACAAAACTGGAAAAATGGGCTCAAAAGTGACAACAAAACGAGCAATAGCTGGGTGAATAACAACAACAACAACAACAACAACAGCGATGAAAACAACAACGACAACGAGAAGCTCACTTACAAGAGTTTTGCTTTATTTTTATGTTTTGTTGAACGGAAGCCGGAAGTTGCTGTTGTAAAATATAAAGAAAAACTCGCAGGAAATGCAAAGTTTTCCATGGCAATTTTTTATATTTTCATGGAAAGTTGACTACGACTACAACAAGAACTTGAAGACACATGAAACTAAGAGCTGCAAGCTGAGAACTGAACTCATAATGAAAGCGATGGATTCATTAAAACGATTTCAAGTTTAACAACAATTTCAATGTCACAATAACACTGTAGGACAGTGTTGAATTTTGTATCCTTCACTTTTGTTTGTTCTTATCGACAGTTTTCTGGGGATACACAAACTGAGCAGTGTTTTGTCTGGACCTTTACTAGTTTCAACCACTTCAAGTGCTTGTGCATAAATTTCAAATTCACTTTTATGTCTTTGCAAAGAAATTGAGTAGAGCAATATGAGCCTTTGACACGATTCAACCGCCTTTGTCCCCGTCCCGCCCACTTAAGATGTCCTGCCGCCTCAGCTAATCGGCAAAGCGTCAACCTGACACTGTCGGGGAAGAAATAAAAAGAAAACCAAAAAAAAAAAACCTGCCAAATCATTGCGAAACATTTTCCCTTTCTTCCCCACTGTCATTTCCCCCGCTCTTCTTTAGGCTTCTTTTGCACTTTACTGCAATCAGAGTGCCACACATTTGGCTTTTTTCCCTGTCCCTTGCGGCATATTACCTTTTTATGTTTATGTTGCAAAAAGAGAGAAACCAGCTCTGATCCGTGTGGCATAACAACCACAACAACACCCTCGCAACCTCGCACCCTCGCACCCTTGCATCCTCCCTCGGACAGTTGTGCTCTTTTTATTCGGGGCGGAAGTTTAAAATGTTCACATATCTGACAAATATCCATTATCACGCCACGTACTCGCACTTGTTTGTTGTTGTTGTGCGTCAATATTCGTAATTTATAGTTGATGATATTGCAGAAAATTGACGCCGCCATTTCCTGACCCATCTCAGTATATACCCTCACCTTGTATTGCTTTTCTTTTTTCGTTTCACTTCAATTTCAGCCTGCGTTCTTTGCCGATTCAGCTTTCAATTCGTGATTGCTTCTTAACATCTGCGAGCCCCCTGACAGCCTGACTGCCAGACTGCCTGACTGCCATCCTGTCTGCCTGCCTCCTGTTTGTCCACTTTGGGTCCTGCTGACTGCCATGACTCTCCACAAACACTGTCCTTTGACGACACTGCGTCCACCCGCATAACTGCTTACGTGAGACACAAACGCGACGAGTGCCTGACATGAGTTGCATTTTTTAAAGGGGCCTGTGGAAATCTCAGCATTATTTTCCGAAATCGAATACCTATTTTAAGTCGATAAGTTCGGTCCTTAAGCTATGCAATAAATAGAACAGCAGAATGAAAATTCTGTAAGAGTTTCGTGAGATTCTTGAAGCAAGATATTGAAGTGAATTCAGATTGTGATTGTACTATTTAAACAGTTTAATGTCTATCAATTAGACTTAGTAGAATTTAGGCAATCTCGTTTTATATACGAAAATGGGAAATTTGCATTTAAATTTTGTTTATTTTAGAAATGAGAAATTGAAAATTATCTGTGGCAAGATCGAATCATCGACACTTGCAGTTTTTGCGGCTGAAACCACAAAGCTAATTAAACGTTTCCACACGTTTTAATTTGCCAACTTCCTTTGTGTATGCAGCTCTCTCTCTCTCTCTCTCTCTCTCTCTCTCTCTCTCTGACTCTCTCTTTCTGGCCAACAGATTGGTAAAAACTTAATGATTTCCATGCATAACTTGGCAGTGTTTTACTGGTCGGATCGATTTGTAGTATTTATCTAAACTCTGCAACCGACAGCCGAAGGAGCAGGGGAAGGATGGAGAGAAGGGTTGGGGTTGTGCTAGGCGGGGTTCACATCAATTTAACTTATCATGCAGCTATTTGCACAGTCGAACGAAACTCTTATGCCGCACGAACTTTTGCATTTCCCACAAGGATTGCATCTACGTATACGTAATATTTATGTTTCATTTCGTTTTGCCATAAACACACACACACACACACAAACATACACAACTGCAGAGCAGGCAAACAAACAATTAGGAAATGTGTGCAAAAATCTGAATTGGCAAGTTTTGCGTAAGTCTCGTAGTTATTACAAATGTTCATTTAATCTATGATTACCGATTTGTTCATTTCCCCCGAGGTTTGTGAAGCAATTAAATACGTACGATTCAGACGAACAAGGAGGCAAAAACAAATGGAACATAATGTGGTCAGGGAGATATAAAAGACAATTTTAATTGCATTCGAGTAATTGTTGCTGAATTTATTTTCTTTATAAACAATTCAACGATTTAAGTGGAGAAGTCGATCTCTGAATTGTTGTCTCAGAGACTCTCTTATCCTTAATCATTCCATGTGATATGTCTGACAAATGACACAGACAATGTGTGTGAAAATCAATTAAGCATGTTGCAACTGCACAATGAATTCAATATATAGATACCCTGTAATCAAGTGAACTGGAATGGAAAAACAATTTCGACCGAGAAACAAAACTCGCTATAAAGATAAAAGTTCAACTTTGATTTAAGAGCATTCGGAAATGGCAGCTCAGCTTCGACGGAAACTTCTGTGGAGGCATTTCACATTGCGACTGTGGATAATGGAAAAGCGTAATCGCGAAAAATTTGCCTTGTACTCGCACCATGATAAATGATTGTCATAAATAAAAGAACGAAAAGGCCCAAAACCGATGGAAATTGATGTTTAAGACTTTTTATCGCACGATTTTGTATGGCGCGACATTGGCCACATTCCCCCAGATTGGTGGGAGACCCTTAGCCCGAGTCATTAATCACACAGATCGGTACGGCAAAAAGCCAACAAAAAATAAAAAAACAAACCAAAACCGAAACCATTTGTACAGTCCAAGTCTCCATTGAAGCCCAATCAGATTAGAGAGTGGCAGGTGAATTGTTAAAGTTTTTATTATAGCGCAAAACAAAAGACAGAGGCACAAGACTCAAAACTTTGCCTGAGCCAGGATAAAACTACATTAGAGCCTGCTTTGCCGCTTTCTCATCCACATGGTAAATGTCTTTAATCGACAATTTCACTTTGCTCAAAGTCGATACACTCGATTACACAATTTGCCTGCACTTAATCGACTTTCTACAAATATTTGATACTTTAACTTTTTAACAATCTACTGATATTCAGCGATCTGATGAATGTGCAATTAACTACGTTACATTTTATATGATCTATACATTATATATATTCAAGCAGGGCGATGACTTTACTGATAACAGGGTCGCAAAATATTATTGATACTTTTCCATACTCAATGCGATCTTTAAATAAAAATTAAACTCATGAGTAATAAGTACATAGGTAAATAGTTTTAACTTGTGTGACTTTAATCTTTGGAACCTAGAATTCGCCATCTCAATTATGTGTACTCTTAGGCCATAGAATCAAACATATATGTAGAAACGTGCCTATGACTGAGCTCCTTACTGGTGGGCGTTGCCACACACGTGCTGTCGTTTCGGGATGGCGGAGAAACAGGAAAATCATCATCTTAATCTTAATTGCGGCACATTAGCACAATAAACCAAACGAATGGCCAAACATTATCATAAATAATACAGCAGCCCAACATGGCTCAATGCACGCCAGGATGTCCGGTTGATTCCAGCCATGTGTGCGGCTCAATAGCCAACAGGCATAGTCAGAGAGAGAGAGAGAGAGAGATAGAGAGAGTGAGGGAGAAATAATGCTTGCGGTTGTTGTTGTTGTTGTCGCTAGGCATTTATTTGCTCGTCAAATTTTGGCAAGTTTTACTTTCGCCTGGGCCAAGTGCTAAAATATTAATAATGTAATATTGCAGCCCTTGCCACGCCCACTTACGCACAGCAGGAAGCCGCAATGAGAAAATGTCGGGGGAGACCATAAACTAATATTAATGCATTTTTGCATGTCGTTCGTGTGGTAGGGGGAAGGAGACGGGGAATGAGGGATGAGGGATGAGGGTATTGGTCTTTTTACCAAGCGATTCACATATCCGTGTGCAATTAGTTCTATGAATAATTGTCTCGACAAATGCACCAACTTTGTCCTTTGAGGCATTCATTTCATTCATTTCAAGATACGAGTTTTCTGGCATTTCAGGCACGCCCAAATACCATCTCCCCCTCTCCTGTACTGCGCCTTAATTGATGGTACATTTTTGGCAATTTCTATATGAATTTTCTTGTGTATATTGAAGGGGGAACGAGGGGGAAATCTGCCGCACATATGTCGTTTTATTGGTTCTATCGATTTGATTCATGCCAGCAATAATATCTGATGGAGAAATGAAAGCTTCAATTCTAATTTTAATGACAACACATTAAACGATCTGTGCTAGAGATGGGTGCGTGATTGATGAGGCATGAAACACTTTAGAAAATCAGACGACTCAAAATAATTGTGAATGTGAAATGAAAATATTCATATTTTTTTCTTAGCAACTTTCAAGTCGTTATAATGGATCGACAATTTCCTTGACACGACTATTCAATATTATATTATCAACTGTGTCGAAACGATACAATCGCTAAAAGGTTTTCCAACGGTCGGATCTTTCATATACAAATTGAAAACCCTTTCTTAAGAAATTTTCTAGAAATTTTAGTTTTCCAATAAAAGTCTCTGATATCGTTAGTTTCATACAAAGAAATTGATTAGACTGATGATTCTTTCTTTGAAGGTGCTTCCATCTGTTGTTCTCATTATTTAGAATGATGCTATTATATCATCGACTACCCATTTTCAGTAATTGCAGAGTATAACATAATTAGGAAAACAAATACTTTAAAAGGTCGTTGGAAATCATAGCTCAGCTGATGGTTATTTGCCATTGAAAAATAGCAAAATAAAAACGAACAAGTGGGAAAGGCTATAGTCGAGATCCCGACCATAGGATACCCGTTACTTATTTCAATACATTAGCGATTCAATCCTAATGTCATATTTACGTTGCCAGAATTACTTGAGAATTTGAAGCATTCTAATAGGGTTTAACAATACAAAAACTATTGCATACTCTAGGGGGCACCTGTTGATTTAACAACTTAGACACGCAATAACTGCTGTTCTACTTGTCCGATCTTGTTGCGATTCAGTGGGATAATAGATAATAATAACAGATATCGGTTATTACCAAAAAATACGTATAATATGAAAAATTGTGGGTGAGGTGGTTTTTCGCGATTTGCGGGGGCGGAGGGGGGCGTGGCTTAAATTTGAAACAAACTTGATCTGCGTGAGGTATATGGACATCAGTGTGACAAATTTGGTTATTCTATCTCTTATAGTCTCTGAGATCCTTGTGTTTATACAGACGCATGACCAGTTTTTCGCGAATTACGGGCGTGGAAGGAGGCGGGTCCAAAATTTGAAACAAACTTGACCTGCTCCAACGCATTTCTGATCTACGTGTGAAAGTTTGGATACTCTATCTCTTATGGTCTCTGAGATCTAGGCGCTCACACGGACAGACAGACGGACAGACGGACAGACGGACAGACACACATGGCTATATCGACTCGGCTGTTGATGCTGATCAAGAATATATATACTTTATGTGGTCGGAGATGCCTCCTTCTACCTGTTACGCACATTCCAACGAACACAATATACCCTTATACTTATTTTTTATAAGTAACGGGTATAAAAATGGTAAAATAAAGGGAAAATTTAATAAGTAGGATTGAGCTACTCGGCATCATGCTAGGCTTAAATGCGAGCCACCACAAATGACAATCCTAAGCATATAAATTATTGGCTTTTAACACCTTTGTTGGGTACACAGACACACATACACAAGCACGCACAAGGGGAAGAAGAAATGGTCAGTTTCGTTGGTAGTGCTGGCGGTGGAAGAGAAGGGATGATTGTGGTGGGTTACGCCTATCCAAAAGTCAGGGATGTAACATGAAAAACTATTAGCACATTCAACGTTTAAGCGGATTAAGTTCAGCTGTGAACGTAACAGAGTTTTAAGGATATTCCGAGTACAAATAGGGGCGGCTATCATCCTCTCTGGCGATGTCGCATCTGGTCGGAGCATACGCCCAAAATTCAAACAAAAAAGTGAGAAGAGCCATACTTCGTCGGCCTTGCTGAGATTCAACTAATTTGCGGGCATGACAACAACAACAAACATAAAAAAAGAAGAAAAAATTAACCACAGTAAAGCAAATAAATAAAAAAAATGAAAAATGAAAATGTGAAATATGTGCGAGTGGCGGGCGGGTTGTCTATCTGTCTATCTGTCTGTCTGTCTGTCTGCCTATCTGTCTGTCGGTCGAGTACGGCTGTTTACATTGCAAAAAGCATTCGAGTGCAGTGCAAACAACATTGAACAACAACAACAACAACAACAAAAACGGAGAGAGCAGACAATGCACAGATTGGCCATGCAACAACAGTACTAGGACTTTCGGCTGCACGCATATCCTGCGACCTCGTTGAGGCATGTTTTAATGCTATCAACACCGTTGCCAGCCACACTCCACATACACCCTCAGGCATCCCTTACCACTGTAGCTGTTGTTGTTGCTGTTGTTGTTGTTGTCCATCTCACTCTTGTTGTCGTTGTTGTCAATTCAATTCAATTGTTTTGCCTTTTTGCGCAAATGTCCTGCAATCACAGTGCGGCGTGTTTGCCTGCCGCTTGTTTATTTGTTTGCCTGTTTGTACCCCGCACCCCTCTGCATCCCCCTGCACCCACTCTCTCAATTGTTGCCTATTTGTGAGCCACCATGACTTCCTGGAAACCTATCCACCGCCCAGTCCTGCCACCAGCCACGTCGAGTAAATTGAAACTTACACGTAATCCGCTTGGACTCCTCTGAGTGCAGCTGAGTGCATCAACAGTCGCAGTTGCCCGGGAGTCGCCAACAATTCCAATATTTAAATAGCGACATATTTATGGAAAATTTCACAGAAATCTCCCCGAAATTCCCCCCTTATCGGTTGGGTCTATTTTCTCGTGTTACTGAGAAATCGTTTTCAACTGGATTTCATTTAAGGCTATCGAGCAACTTTGAATTTCCGTCTGTTGATTGCTTACATCACTGTTGTGCGGATTGAAAAAATCTTTAATAATTCCAATGTTCAACTCAGATTTGATGATGAATCATATGATGAATCATAACAGATATCAATTTCATTGTTGCCATACAAATATTTGAGTGACAACACTGAAGAAATATCATTAAAGGGCTCTGAAGGAACTTTAGAGAAACTCTCGGTTGATTAAAGTTAAATATTCATATTAATGCGTTAACCTTTGGACTTTCCAGAAGGTCTCGATTATTAGCTGTTGACCTTGTACCTTATTGACTATTAAATTTCAACAGAAATTAGCCAGTTGAATTAAGTATATTTATAACAAAGTTTTATGACATTTCAATTATGTCCCAGGGCAAAACTGTCAACCTGTGTTGAACATTCACATCAAGGCAAGCAAATTTTATTTTGTTGTTCTGCTTCGCGACCAATAACGGACTAAATGACTAAATGACAGACTGACAAACTGACTAGTTGACCGTATTTTCATTTATATTATGGAATATTATGAATACCCGCATTTGGTCTGGCCCCAAGTCTGCTGCTGTCTTTATATATGCAAATTTTTGACATGACCAAGGGTGGAGTTGCTCATCTCCTTTATCCTGCTGCTCTTGTTTTTCAGGAAATTCATAGAAAGTCAGCCATTGTTTCTGATGAAGTCAAACTCCCTGTTGCTGATGCTGCTGATGCTGCTGCTGCTGCTGCTGCTGGTTGCTTGCCTAGCAGAAAGCGAAACAGCAGCAGAAAGGTTGAAAAATGTTCAAATTAATTTCATGACGGCTTTTCTCTTCCATGTACATACATATTTTTCTCTTTCCTCCGTAACAATGTCATATTTTGCGTGTCGCTTCAGGTCCTGCTACTGCTCCGTGTCCTGCTGTAACTGCTGTTGCTGTCCACGTTGTGCTATTTTTGTTTTTAATCCTGACCTCTGCATAATAAAGTCCTGGCTGTGAAGGCCTTCATTCTGTTGCCGCTTCTGATGCTGCTGCCGTGGCTCGAACAACAACAATAACAATAAACTGCTGACAAACCGAACAGAGAGCCTTCATGGCGACAGCTCTTATCAGGTTGACCCGCGATAGGTTGCCGAGCAGCTTTCACCGTTCTGTTTAGTTTTAATTACACGCGAGCCTGCTTCCTGGTCATGGTCTATGGTTCGATTCCCAGCCCAGCCCAGCCCAGCCCTTTGCCTCACCCCCTTCAGCCATAACATACGTTTATGTGACACTCTTTGCTTAATGAACATGTTGAGATACAATTGATGCTGCTAGCAACATGTTGCAGACACAAGGGTTGTCAAATGAAACTACCCCTCAATCGCTAGAAATTCGGACTCATGTTGACGGCGAAACATTGCATGGGGAAGGCTCAGAGAGACGACTACGAAGAGAAAACTAGAATTATGGAAATAAATTGTGATAAAGAGAGTTTATTATTTAGAGATTTGGTTATCAAATGTATACTTGAACTGAGTTGGATCCCTTATTTCACGGCATTACGAGGATCGCCTGAGTAACCCCTTAAATCATTGTCATTGGTCACTTCGGACTGCGGCGAATTTAGTGTGCATACAATTATTCATGTCGATGCATTTGAATTCGCCGCGTAATTCACTTCGTGCCTCGCACTTCGGCAGCTGAGAGAGACTCGCTCTCTCTCGCACAACGACGCTTGCCGCGAGTCGCCCAAGCGGCCGAGTTGTGACGAGCACAACCGAAGCAACAGACGAAGGCGAGCCGAGTCAAACAACGGTAATCGGCAGCACGCGTTGCGCAAAAGTTGTTTAGTTGAAAGTGAACTCTTAAACAAAGTTGACACGTTTCGCGCGCGTACGCGGTTCCGGTTTAAGCACTTGGTTAGAGCCAAAGATTCAGATACAGCTCAAGATAGCAGATACAAATACAGTAACAGTGACAGTTACAGTTACAGTTGAAAATTTCAGTTGCATCTACAGTTTCAGTTTCAGCTACAGTGACTGATCCTGTTAACTGTTCAGTGTCAAAATGAATGTGGAATTGATCTCAGAGATTGTTGACTAAACAAAGTGTTTATTAAGTGACGATAACAACTGGCAAATTGTACGAGAGCATTGCTTGATAAGGTAATCATACTCCAGATATTAGTGCACACATCTTTAATCTCATCTAGTGATCTCTTCCTCGGGCTATTTCCTTTAAAAAGATTTACAATACCGGTCGTTATAATATCCTCTGACCAGGACACCAAATATCGCATTATGGAAATAATCGTGTACGTGCTAAAGGGACAAAATCAGCCAAAAGCAACGGCTAAGACAGTCAGACAGTCGGACTGCCAGTGTTTACATTTAAGACTTTATGAGATAATACCAAACACCAGCAACACAAGCAAAAGTAAAATAGGTGGCGGAGAGAGAGAGAGAGAGTGAGAGGGGGGAAGGAGTAGGAGTAGGAGAACCCTACGCAAAAACCGCGAAAGACGCTGAAATGTGCACGCCTTGACGTTGTTACTGCTGCCAAATAAATACGCCAACAATAACACGGGCAATAAAAAGCCAACGTCTTTTGCAAAAGCCCGAGTCTCAGTCTCAGTCTCCGTCTCAGTCTCAGCCACAACCACAGCCGCAGTCTTGGCCAACAGGCGGTGCTGTGCTCCTGAAGTGGGCACAGGGAGATGGCGGGAGAGAAAAAAGGAAGAGGGAGTACAACCAAATATATAAGCAAAAGAAACAAAACCAATTTTCATTGTTTTGCGGTGGCTTCGGGCGCAACCACCGCAATGCCAAGGCGCCGAAATGTGAGAATACCAAAATGTATAGGAAAATTTCCATCAAGACGCCGCAAAAGGAAAAAAAAAAGCCAGAACAACAGACAAAATGTAAAAGAAAATGTGGAAATGCCAAGTTGAAATAAGGCAAAACTTGGCCAAGTGCGAGAAGTGAAATAAACACATGCGCCGACGTGTGAATAAGAAGGGAAAGCAGGCAAGAAATAAGAAAAAAAGAAATACGGTGAAGTCTACTTGAATACGGGTATTTTCATTTACGGCATATACATATTCAACGAGTTTCATTCAATTTCAATTCGAAAGTGAAGACGCAACACGAGCCAAAATTGTTTGCGTTTTAGCCAAGCCAAAGAACAACAATTGTAGCATAGTTAGAGGCTTCGTTTCAGACGGATATTTGAATATAAGCATGTAGGGATATGAGGATATAATTTTGTTGTTAATCTTAGAGGATATAATTGAATATACAGCTGCGTTGGGAAAACGAGAGAGAAAAGCGAGCAAAAATGTTGCTAAATTATTATTAAGGACTTAATTTGAGTACGTGCCGATGCTAAAAACCAGTTGCCAGTTAAAATAGGTAGAGCTCATCCTGCCACATTTTGGGGCACAGTACATGTATGTATGTGTGTGGCATAAATAAGTCGTTTGCAGCTGTTGGTGGTCTTTTATTTGAGTGCTCGATTAGGCCAAACAACGCGCCGTTTGTATACCAATTGGAATCTCAATTTCGTATGCTAAAATGTGTGGCATGCCTCGAGGTGGCAGCTTAACCACGAACATACAGTCACAGGGGAAGGGAGTAACAGAGACAGAGATAGAGACAGAGATAGAGAAAGCGATAGAGATAGAGATAGAGAGAAAGCAAGAGAGGCACGCGCTAGCTGTCATTTAATGCAATTGATTTGTGTTGTCTAATTCGTTTGGACTCGTTTATTATTTTATTGTGTGTGTACACACACACACACACACACGCACACAGAGACCGTAAAGCTCTAACAAGACAGGCTGTCAACCACTTTGGCCGAAATAGCCAGTTTTAATTCCATTAGCTCAATCGTACTACCAATTCCAATACCAATACCAATACCAATAATAATACCAATTTCACTTCTGTGGCAATGGCCTCAATCCCAGCCAAAAGCGTTGCCTTTGTTTCACAGCACTTGACTCCATTGGGCTTTTCTTAGCTTCAATTTTGGCACACCCGCACACACACACGCACACACACACGCACACACACACAAATCGCACAGTTGGACCCAAAAGTTGATTGATAATCAATTGAGAGGATTTTCTTACGCCTACGCTCTTCCTCTTCTCTTCTCCTCTCATTCCCTTTCTTTTCTTTTCATGCCACACTTGCCCCCAACTGCTGCCCAACCAGCCCCCTGTGTTCTTTTGTCCGCCTGCGGTTTGGATTTGCTGCTACATGATACGCTTTAATCTGTTTTGGCTGTGCGGCAGCAAGCAAAAACATATTGCGGCGTTGTTGCAGTGGCGCGTATGAGGCGTATGAGGCGAATGAGGCGTATGAGGCGAATGAGGCGTTGAGGCGGTCACGCCACAAGTTGTTTGGGGGCACAACGCTTCTACAGTTGCCGCCTGTTTTCTTTCGTGCCGCATTAAGCGCTTTAAGTAATTTATAAACGCCTTGTGCTCAGCAAAACAAAAGCAATAACAACTTATATTGGATTCGTTTCTTTTCACATTTCATTTCTCCTCTTTTTCTTGGCACACTCTGCAACACTTGCCCCAACTGCCACAACTGACTTGCAACTGTTTGGCTTTGCTGTCGGCCATCAGTTTTGCTTGTGTTAATTTAATGCGATTAGTTAGTCAAGCTAACTGGCCGCACAAGCCACCCCGTTTAAGCTTTAGTAGTACACTTTAAAGACGTATTTCGTGTACTTCACATTAATTTGTAATAAGGCGTTTCCTTGGTAATGATGGCCGCTCCCCCTTCTCGCCTATTTTGAAGCTTGCCCATGCTGCTTTTCATTGGAAATTTAATGCCGCATTGTGGCATCATTATGACAAAAGCACAAATTGAAGCTCAAAAACCTATTTAACTTTTGTCAGCTGTTATTTCTCTAAATTAAGGCAACTTGACCGAACCCTCTTACAATTATTATTATTCAATAATAATTCTATATAAGTGCCTCAAACTAAAGTTTAACTATTACTGACTTTTGTCAGACAATTTGTAATGTATAGTACTTCATAATATATTTTTTTTTGTTTTTTAATTTTTAAGATTTTACAACTTGTTTACCGAAGAACATAAATAACGATAAAATACACTTAAAATTAATAAAATGTTTGATAAATGATGTGAATGCCAAAAAAAAAAAATATTCAAATTAAAAAAAAAAAATGGATTTATTGTTTACTTTTTCTGGTAAGATGTATTGGGCTTAAATAAATAAATGAGATGTGAGTATTTTAATATGAATATAAATGAGTATTTTGTTATCTTTGAGTCTTAAGCCCAGCAGTGCAGAATTGTTTGTGATTGCTTAAGAAAAACATTATTTTCGTGGTATTTTGTCTGCGTTGTTGTTTTAATTTTGTGCCTATGGAATATGGCTTAAATTACATAGTTTAAGGTCATATACATTTATTTTGTAGGCAATTCTAAAACAGCTTTTCGTTTGAGTTTTATAATGAATTGTTTGTAAAAGATTATAAATCAAAATGTCAATAAATATATTCACTAAATATTTTCTTTAGCATATATATGAATGTTATTGTAACAGACAGCTTGACATAGGCAGTACTAGTTAATTTGTAGTATCAAAATGCGTAAATGACTATAAGAAAGACGTGGTTTAAATTTAGTAGAGCAGAAAGTTGCAAGAATGTCATGAATTTTATTTGAATTTGTAATTGGATTCTCATTTGACAGAAGCTGTCGTCGGCAAAACAACTATTATTTTATTTATTTAAATTTTCAATTCTTGACTCGTTTTCAAGCACGACATAAGTAACTGCAAGTTCATAGCTCATTGAATCGAATGCTCACGTTCGTTAAAGTTTTTAACAAGCTCGTCTTCTTGTTAGATTCTTACTCAACGAGTGAGAGAGGAACAGGATGAGATATTGCATTCATTTGGGTTTGGGCAAAATTCTCACATTCGTATTCTATATTACAGCATGAACATTTTGTATAATTTTCGAAAGTCTCAACTGTGTGTAGTTGTTATAAAGTTTTTAATTAAATTTTATGTTGACTGTGGACTGTTTATTGTTAGCTTCTACGTCGCTTCCGTAATATGCTCCCCATCTATGCTCTTTGGCCGACTTCTTGTAGTAATATGATGCTGCTTTATCAGAGCCTCTTCGCTGCTACCAGGCAACCTTGTGTCATTCTTGGTACAGCTACTTACCATATTAAATTCTTTTTCAAAGCAGATATTTAGTACTTAAGGTCTCGTTTGTTGCAAAAATAGGAATATTTTTAACTTAAAAGCCATTTAAAAGGTGGAAGTGGAATTCCCTTTTTGGTATTCCAACAGCAGCGGTCTTTTATATATGTATGTATAGTATATTGCAGATCCAATTGTCAGACATGACTAATGACTTACAAATGGCAAGTAGGGGCAGGTTTAAAGTGGCATTTAAAGGATATCCTTATGCCCTCAACTCTGCAGCGTCGACTTTGCATTGTGCGCCATTTTCACGCCCAGTTTCAAGTAATTTTTCATGGCTTGAGCCAAGTTTCATTTGCGACTAATTACGCGTCTTTCGTCAGCAGGCAGGATGACTGACATCTCCTTCCTCTCTTCCCCCCCCCCCCCCCTCCCCCCATCTACGACAACAATTTTCATACAAAAACTTTGCTTGTTATCCGCATACATACATATAAGGATACTTTGTAAGCATTACATACACTGACTAGCTGACGGATTGACAGGCTTTATGCTACCAAAATCCTTTACTTCTTGGCCAACTTTATCCGTCTTAAAGTATTCCATTCCCCACTGCTTTTCAGGCAACAACTAAAAATGTTGAAATATAAATATGCAAATCTGCTTAGAATAAATGCAATTGTTGTTTTTCATTCTCTTGTTTTGTGTTCATTTATTTTGTTTATTGTTGCTGTTTATTTTGCTTTTGTTGCAGCAGCTTTAATGCTGGGTTATTCAGCATCTTGCAAATGAAATAGTTTTGTTTGCATTTAGATTATTTTTCCGAAGGGACCACAGAATTTCTATGTCTTTTTTCGCAGTTAACAAGTAGCCTAAATGGCTGACCTTCGACCTTTTTTCCAACTTTCCCATTGCCTCAACAGATTTTGTGCCATTGTCGACCTTAAAGGCTTTTTTCCCCAACGAAAAAGCATTGAAAAGCAACAGAGCTGCCTTTGGCTTACCTTTTCTTTGTTATTACTTTGTGAAGAAATAAAACCATTATGTAATAAAAACAAGGTAAAAATCAGCCCGAAGTTGTTATACTCTTGAAATGAAACAACAATTGACAAATATAAACTTTGTGAAGATAGAGTATCATCACTGAACAGTAAGAGTACTGTTATCTTCTCATATTTCATACTCATATAATATTTAAGTGAGGTCATAGATATTGGAGTCACCGAATTGGGATAGAGTATACGAAGCTGTCCTTCAAGTTTGAAGCAGTCTGTATAAGCTAGCATCAAAGGCAGTTGAACTTAATGAAAACGGAAAATGAAATGGCAAAAAGAAACTGTTTAAAATCTAAGAGCTCATAGTTATAAGCCATTTTGCTGAGTGCTCAAAGCACACACACAAACACACACACACACACACACAGTTGTTGTTCTAAAAAGGCGACAATAAGTAATTGTCGCACAAGTTGAGCTTTGACCAGAGGCTATTGGTAATGAAAAGGTCCAAAGGAAAACCTCAATCACATACACAATCAATGCCTGTTGCTGATGCCAAATGAACACATAACAATAAAATGGAAAACAATAAAAGCACAAGATTTTCAAAACAAAACGTTCTCTCTTTGTTAGTAAGAAATCTTATTACCATTGAACGCGGCTCTTTGAAGTTCTTAACTTGTTTTCTTTTTTGCCGCAAGGTGTGAAATGCATTTCATAAGATTTAAAGAAACTCACTCACCATGAAGTGTAAAGACTTTCTAAGTATTTAACTGACAGTGTACGGTTTGAGTGTGGGGTTAAAATGTCCTTTGTGGGGTGTCCTTTCAATGCATAATAGTCTAGATTACTTCTATTGACATTTAAGCTATTACTTTTCTGTATTAGTCTTTATTTTATATCTTCTGATAAATGTGGGTATTTTGATTTAAATTATTATTCATTTGTCAGGAATAATTTTTTTTCTAATTTAAAAATTTTATGGCTGTTCTTATTTATATCCGCGACTGAAACAATTGGAATAATAAACATAATATACATTGTTGAATTTAAGAAAATTAGCGAAGCCCCCTTGACTCATGTGCGAGTTGAATTGAAATTAATTTCCACTACTTAAATTCCAAGCGAGTAGAGCTTATTTATTGCCACACAGTGCGTGCCACACTGAGACCGTGCTCAGGTCTAGGCCAACCCCTGGCAGCTAGTCAAAGTCGGAGTCCTCAATGTCCTTGTGTCTCGGTATCCCTGTATCCTGTGTCGTATGTGTCGTGTTTATTAATATGCAAAATTAGCGCTTTACGATTCGTTAATTAAAATTCTGGCGGTGGCAGCTATGAAGTGCGGGTTTCCCGACATCCTTGCTGTTGTCGACTTTATCAGCTTTCATTAGTTTATTAAAGTGGGCGTGGAAATGAGGGAAAGTGAAGGGTAGGAAGCGGTAGGAGTCAATTCAATTGCATTTGTTTGATAACTTGGTTAGTTGCTTATTACAGACAGATCCGGGAAAATGTATCGAAAGTCAGTTGTCATCACAATCTATCTATTTTATTTTATCGATGCAGCAATAAAACAAATGGCGATACTTTCTATAGATATACACAAACTGAGACTTTGGGCAATATACACATTAAGTGTATTTAGTGATATAATTTGTAAGCACTCAAGCGTTATTTAAGAAGGAGAAGAAGAGCCCAGCCAAATATAATAAAGTCTGAGAAGACGGGAAAATCGGGCCGATATTGGTTTCAGTAAAAGTTTTCCAATAGACAAGAAAACATACATAAAATGCGTATCCTACATACTAGAAGTGGAAAAGAGGGCAGGGGAAAGCAGAAGAAAAAAAAAGTTATAATTGAATATTAAGACACTTTGGCGTTTAATGTGGTAATTATAGTTAATAGCCGCAAAGGAAGCCAACGGTTTGAAAGAACACGGAGGCGCAACGTCGAAGCAAATTTGAAAAGAAAAACTTTGGTAGTACTCGTCGCATGGCCAACACCATTGTGAAAGAGGCCTGTCTGCCTCCCTATTCATCTCTCTCCTTCTCTCTCTCTCTCTCTCTCTCTCTCTCTCTCTCTAGTTTTCGTTCTCTCTTGGCCTACTCTTTTTGTTCCCTGCGGGCAAAGCATTTAGCCAGTGCCTAAGCAGAAAAGTAAGCAACAGCTTTTGTATCGTCACAGTAACACACACACACACACACAGAGACACACACCCACACACATTGAAACTCACACGCCACGCACATTTCCCTCAAGTTTATGAAAACTAGTGAAAGAAAAGCAAGACAGACTGACGGACAGACGGCATTTAGCAAGTGCCGCTGACATCCATGACGAAGTCGGAGCCAGAAACTTTGCCTGGCGCAGTCAAAAGGAAAAGGAAGTGAATTCATCACAGGACATGCGAGCTGCAAGCAACTTCTAAGCAGAGCATCTGCAGAATCTCCCCCCCCCCCTTCCCCCACCCCATTTTCACTCAAATCACGCCCACTTCCCAACTAAGCTACACCGCGCCTGCAATTGAAATTTCATGACAGCAAATTTCAATTACCGTCTGCCCACCTGAAAATATGTAGCATACAACACATAAAGAGAGCAGCTAATTAGCTGTTTGCATGCAGCACCGATGTCATTTCCATTTCCCGACATTTGCGGCTAAAGTCGTCTGTCGTAGGCTCTTAGGGGTTGTTCTTCGAGGGCGGCAAATTTGACGAGGGATCGACCGACGATTCTCAAGAAAAACCAAATTAACCACTATTTCTAGCACCCAAATTGCGAGGCATTTCCTTGATTATTTTAAAATGAGTTTATCTATTAGGGAAACATAATAATAGGGATAATGTTAAAGGTAATTAAGAATAGAGAAGTTCTGAATGGTTTGGAATTTGACTACCTATTTTAAAAAAATTCAAAATATGCCATGCATATCAATTAATGATAGCAATGACTGGAGTCCTTCCTAACAAAATGACAATAGGGTTGACATTTTAATGCGAATCTTAAACAGAGTCGTTTCACAAAAGCTAAGAATAAGACAATGGAAATTATATTAAGGCTATTCTTAAAGATTTAGCGAATGTCTAAAAATTAGTTTACTTTTACCAAAAACAACAGTGACAATTTAAAGCAACCTTCAGACGTCACTTCAAATCAACCAAAATAAATTGAAAATTGAATTGAACTTTTTCTTTACCCGGGCCCATCTCTTAATAGATATATCAAGTCAATATGTTACGGCTTTTGGACATATCTACAAATTGTTCGTCAAGTTAAACTTGTAACTTTGCATAAACAATTTGTCAACTGTCAGTATATCGTGTACTTTGGTCTCGAGCTGTCGAGTCGAAAACAAAAGCTGAGCTGAAAATTGCTGTCTGCCTGGGCCAGTACCTTCCTCTATTCTCCTCTTCCCCCCGGTCAATTGCTGTTGTCAGGTGTGACAGGTTCGCGGTTATTGTGGCGCCTGGAACGCAGGTCAAATGGCAGCTTGGCTTCAATTCAGTTAGCTACCGTTGCCATTAAGCGACTTTTTGTATATTCAATTGAAAGCGAAATGAACTTGTTCACACACTGAGTCAAAACAAAGGCTGTCTCTGAAATTAATGAGCGTGCCATCAACGTCAGTTGAGTGGAGAGAAGAATGGTGGCAATGTCAAGGCGTTGTCCCCAAAGCTAGCTGTCCATCAGGTGGGCTGTTGTCAGTTGGTTGGCTCGATGTCTCTCTACTCTCCGAGGGAAGGTGTTGACACTCTAATGACACTTAGTTGACTCGTTGTTTGCTGATGGCGGCACAGTGAAAGCAAATCAATAAATTCGAACAAATTATAGATTCTCTGTAAAGGTCGAATTGATTTCAATCACGTGAGTAGCAGGTTATTAATTGGGTTACCGAATAAATTCTCTTTGAGATTAACTCCTAAAGACGTCACGTTGTCCGGCTTAAGCATGCTTAACCTCAAATTCCAACTCTTTCTACTGCTGCACCTGTGTGTGGCAAGTTCTTGTGGCAGTGGCACAACCGAGCTGCTGCTAATGCTGGCAATCAATATTGCCAATAAGGTATTATGTTTGTCATTGTTGCGTCGCCTTGCCTGAAATGGATTTGGCTTTGTTTGCAGCTGCTTCAACAGCCAAAACAATGACGAGTGGCCCACACACACACACACACACACACACATACATAAGGTTGTAATGGCAAAAAATATAACTAATACGCCATGGTATCCTTTCGTTTTGCTATTTTCGTTGAACAATTTTTGTGTGGGCGGCGTTTTTTTGTTTTTTGTATTATTTTCTATGTCATGTGAGGATTTTTATTCAATCTCATTGTCTTTTACTCTGGGTTTATGTCGCTGTCAACGTTTTATTTGTAACCCACAAATATTTATGTACGTACACATTCAGTTGCCACTGTGAATGGGATTGTTTGCCTTACTTTAGACATTAGAAAAATAGGGTATGCCAATTTCCAGTCAGAGCGAGGTATATTATACTCTATAATGAATACATGTATATGAAATATAAATAAATATATTAAGATGGTCAATAATAATGAATATAATATGTTTTAATTGTGTATGTTTGTAAGGGTATCTTATGAATGGCTACAGGGTATCTCGATATCGATCTTCAGTCTTTCTGTCTCACTCTGTTGTTGGTGTGCAGTTTACTAATTTTTTTGAATGTGTTGTTTGCTCTGCGTTGTGTTTACAATATTTACTTCGACATTTATTTATTTGTAGGTGTCGAAAGGTTAGCATGTCCTTTTTTAAGGAGGGTACATGTTCGCATTGTTCTATGTTTGTTTTATTATTGCTTTGTCATTGCATGTAGATGACTGTCATTGAATGCGGTTTGGGATTCTGCTCCGATTTTGGCCTGGCTTAAATGGCAATTTTTTGTGCCAATTTCGACTGCGGTTTGTTTTCATGTTTTAGCAATTTTTCATGCTGTCATTTTATTGATGTGATTTATTGGTTTGGTCTGCTCCAAATTTGTTTGCCAAACGTCGTTGCATGCTACAAAGTGTTGCCACTCTGGTCAACAAATGTTGCATATGTGTTGGGCAAATGTTAAATTAAATGTTCTATTATTCTATGCTTATTCATTCATTTCAATTCAATTAGTTTTGAAAATTTAATTATATTCTATTGCCAATGCAGAGCCTGGGGCAAGCATTTTGTGATTAGTAGTGTGCCACAATCATAGCCATAGGTCGGAGCACTGAGAGGGAGAGAGAGATCCCCTTTGGGGTAATGACCATGTTCACCTTTCCACTTGAAGCATCGCTGAACGATGCTGATGACGTTGACGAGAGTGAGAGCGAGAGCGAGAGCGTGTTGCAAGCATGAAAAATGCGAGTACAAGCAGAAATCACATGCCACAGCAAGTGGCACAGCCAAGGGATAATCCATTTCGGCATAATAAATAAAGCCGTAATTGCCAAGTGAATGCAGAACCGAACCCAAGGCCTACACAGCCAGAGGAGTGTCCTGTACAGTCCGCACATAATAGATGAGTTATGTTTGCCTCAGCAAAAATGCAAAGTATTCGTTGCCACAAGGAGTGGCAAACAGGTGAAGAGAGGAAGCAAATAGGAGTCAGCTTATATATGTATTTCAAATGACAAATGCTGAATTTATTCTCATATTTCATTTATTCATGGCAAAGTAGCCAGTGGCCACTCGTCAGGTTGCAGCTGCAGCACTACTCTGCAAGATTCAAATTCGAATATGCCACATTGCAACAAGGCTCAACTCAAATCCGCGCTGATGCCTTGCCACTCAATCTCAACTAGAGTGCTTGTTCTGCTCTGTACTTGGCTTTTCAAACTTGGCAACTTTCTATGTGCCCCCATATGTTGCAACCAACTGGAGGGGGACTGTTGATAGCCTTTAAAGACTCGAAACACTTGAAAAAAACTGATGCAGCAAACCTGTGTGTGTGTGTGTGTCATTCGCTTGGAAAATTTTAATAATCTTTTATCGAGCGGATCCTCGAGCTTTGATATGAAAAGTTTGCTTGCGACATTGTTGCAGTGTCAGTAGACTTTGACTCGGCGCACTTGTGGCAAGTACGTAGCCTGAACTTTGAACTTTAGCTTTTGTGTAGTCAAATGCGGCGCACTTGAGAAGTCCTGCAACCCTCTGGTCGTGCCACAACGCGTGGCAGGTGCCGCCGTTTTAATCATTTCGATTACTGGCAACATTCTCATGCTTGCCACATACAATATATTTATTGTATGGCTTGGCAATCGTGTCAATTGCTTGCATGTTTGGCATAGTTTCTATTTAAAAATTTGCTGCTTACTGTGCCTGCTCCGTGCCACATGCCCCCTGCCCCCATTACCAACACAATGTGATTCCAGCGGGGCATGAAATAAGCTCTGCTCTGCTCTGGTTCTGATATTCGTCTTTCAGAGAACTTTATAAAACTTTGTTTTATGCTAATTTTAATGATGCTGCCAAGTCGAAAAGCATTCGAGTAGGAGCAGGAGTATCCTGTTACAGCTCAAGGGGGCAAAGAATATCCTTGATGAGCTCGAATCGAATTCAAAGCAAAGTGACTGCAATTTGTTTAAAGCTGCTTGCAGTCAACTTGTTTGTTGTTGCTGTTACACAGTTTGTGCGCCACTTGTTTGCCATTTGTTCGTCTAGTTTACAATGCAATTAACCCATTTTAAAGTTTCGCCTGTCTGCCACAGGACCACGGGACCACAGGACCACGGCACCACAGCACCAAAACAGAACAACAAAAGACTGACAAAAGACGTGGCTTCCACTTTTCGCTGATTTTGTTTCGTTTCGTTTCGCTTTTATTCATGTCTCACAGTTTAACAGCAAAAACCAGCAAAAACTAATTACGACTTGGCCATGGCTGGTAACTTGTAGCCTGAATTGTTGCCGCCAAGTGCAGCTTAGACGGAGCCACGTTGCGTATACTTAACGCACACTTGATGCGACCCACAGGACACCGTGTTGAGCAGAAAGTGAAAGTCGATATTGGTGTACAAATAAAAAACGGTTGCGGTCGCATTTTAAATAATTAAATTCACTTTATTGGAGTGTTAAACTTTTATGACAATGCTGCGTGGTAGGGGTCAATGGAGGAGGAGGTCAAAAGGTGATCACAGCGGAGCAAAGCATCTAAATATAAAATGGTAAAAGTATTTAGCCAGTTGCTGTTTGGCCAGAAGACCATTGAAACGTCAAGATCATGTTGCCAGCAAATGACCTAACCCCGAAGAGATGCGCTGCCGTGTCATAAATAAAGCGAAGCTGGGAAATTGCGCGTAGACACAGCATGTGGCATGTGGCATGTGGCATGCGGCATGTGGCACACATATAAAAATCTGTAGACCAAACTGCCATAAAACTGATAACCTTGGCAACCAACAACAGAGATGACAATGCTATGGCCATATCTATGACGTGGATGTTGAGGCCTCTGGTCTTTATTGTGTTGCCTTTTTATAGGCCATGCTGTTTATTTACGGCTATTTACCGCCTACACGATAAAAGCCTTTTGCCAACAGAGGCCAATGCATATACGAGTAGACCATTTCACTTCCTTTCGCTCCCTCCACTCCTTTCTGGGCAGCCAGCAACTTTTTGAGTAATTACATGGCCAGCGCAGATTTGTAGCAGCACCTAGAGGAGTCGAGGAGGAGCCCCGTGCAGCGTACAAAATAGATACAAATATTTTATTGCTCCTCGAGGACATGCGGCGCAGGACATGGACAAGCGCACTACGTGGCGTATACATGATGCCCCGTCCCCGCAACAGTTCCTGTTCCTGACGCTGGTTGCCCTCGGTCATAATGAATACGATAGATAATTATAGCTATCACACTCACACAGTGACTTTTAATGGCTTTTGTGATCGCCCCAGTGTCCGAGCAACCCCGAACCACCCCGAACCGCTCCGTAGCGAACCGTTTCGAGGGTGGGCAGGATGTGAAAGTGCAGCCGGTCTGTTGCCCAGACGGAAGTAGCATCGGCTGCATGGGTTAATCTAAATTTATAACTTTATTTTTCATAAGCAGTCGCGTCGTGTCCTCGGCCATCCCTCCTTTTCCCCCCACCGAGGTCACTTTTTTATGACTTTAAAGCACTTTTTCAGCGCCTTTTTGTGACTTGAGCTGAGACTTTGGCATTTGGGTCGTTTTTACGTTGTCCCTGCACGAAAGTGATAATGAAATAATTTGAACTTTTCTCTTTGCTTGTTTTTCTTCGGCTTTTGCCAGAGCCATTTTCATAGCCATGATGAGGACTACGACCACACATGCATTGGCCAGCCAGAGTTCGTTTTTGGCCCATTACAAGAGGCAAACTCATTAAATTATGTAAAACTTTGTCATTAAATATGGCAGACCATGTGTATAGGACACTGTCTGTGTGTGTGTGTGT
The DNA here is from genome assembly GCA_951394115.2 of Drosophila phalerata. Classification (NCBI taxonomy): domain Eukaryota; kingdom Metazoa; phylum Arthropoda; class Insecta; order Diptera; family Drosophilidae; genus Drosophila; species Drosophila phalerata. Next base: position 5,321,620 of record OX596005.2, read on the forward strand.
GTGTGTGTGTGTCCTTTAGAACAATTTGTTATTTGGTTATGAACTTTGCAGTTGAAGTGTTGTTTACTTTTGGCCCTCATACCCGTTAGCTAGTTAAATGCTTTACTCTCTTCTACTTAGCATTTCATTCCTCTTTTCTATCCTCGCAAATGTTAAAGACTCAACTTTTTAAATAAATTTGTGTGATAATTCCACTTTGTGGTTTAATTTTGCGTGTCGACGAGGTTATACAGTTGCATTTTCGGTGCTCAGAAGAGTTAACTTGCCTCTTGCACCTCTCTCTCTCTCACTCTCGCTCTCTCTCTCTCTCTCTCTCTCTCTCTCTCTCTCTGTCTGCCAGCAGATAACATTCATGCCCCACAACGCTCGAGAGTATGCAGCAAAAAAGCAGAGTGTGCTTTAATTGCTTTCGTATTTTGAACGCTGAAAGCATTTCCGAGCTCAGACACTTCAAAGTTGCACTGAGTCGAGTTAAGGTGGAGAACTATCATTCAGAAATAAATGTGTAACTATGTGTTACCTAAAAATGAATCCAAATGCGTATCATCCTTTAGATTTGTTTTACAATTTATAACAGTCTGGTAAAATTGATTAGTTTTAAATAATATAACAAATTGTCCTTTTATAATGAAAATGTATTTCTGCTCAATTATGTTCATCAACTGTTATATTTTTAGTACTATAAAATCTTCCCATAAATATAAAAACGGTCACAGTCAATCATTGACAAATTCGCTGAGCCATTAAAGTTATTTCAATTTTTAAATTGTGTTATAGTTACTTATAATTTAAGAATTGAATTCAAAATAAATATAAGTCTCTTGTCCATAATGTAAGTTTGGTGGTTGCTTAATACAAATTTCAATATGCTGACCAAATGAACCTGTTATACATACTAAGTACTCATAATGAAGTGCATAAAATTAATGCGATTTTTTCTCCTTTTTTCTTATTTAACAGATACTGGACCTGCCACAGATTTATGTGGACGCATAAAGCAATGTTATGCAGAGCAATAAAAATAAATTAGAAAATATTTCACATCTTACAGTTGGGCATAAAAATACTTGAAGGAGTTAAGCGCACTGAAGAATGCAATAGAGAAAAGACTGTGGTTCGGTGCGGTACGGTTCGGTTCGGTTCGGTGCGGTGGTTAATTTTTAATTAGAAGAACAGCCACGCGAGGAAGAAGAAGCAGTCGGTGCAGACGCTTGGCAGAATACAAAGGAGCATAAGTATTTCAGAATAAAATAAACTGCACATTGAACAAAAGAACGCGAGAAGTGAGAACCTTATGCAAAGTATAATGAGAACTTAAAGGGAAAACCACAACAGATTTTGCACACCATAAAGGCTCGACCGGAAAGAGCAAGAGAGCGAGAGAGCGAGAGAGCGAAAAAGAGGGAGAAGGAACTGCAGGTCGAAGAGGAGACAACCGAAGGCAACCAATTTGATTACAACAGGGTGCGCAATAGGTGGCACTCACTGCCGGTTTTGGCCCAAAACAATGAAAATATTTTCGCGTAACATGCGGCACACTGACACGCCCACAAAGGCGCTGAGTCGTCGCCCACTGAGTCGTCGCAAGCAGACGACGTTGAAAATGAATTGCCCCATTTTGATTGTAATTACCCTTGGATGGCTGTTGCACGCACAGTGCCTCCACACCGATGCCGATGCCGCAATTTCAAATCGAGGTAAGTGATTCGTTGCTGTGGCAGACCAGGTTGCAGTGCAGCCTCTGCGAGCGCAACACATTTAATGCCACTGCCAACAACTTGCAACGCGTGAACAATGCCCGCAAAAGTGCCCCCTTCCCCTATAAACCCGTGCTTATGCATTTCACGTGTACGCAAGAGAGGTAAGAGTGAGTGAGAGAGAAAGAGAGAGAGAGAGCGCACTGAAATTTTCCCATATTTATATCTGCAACGTTTTGCCGTCAACATTTTCCATTTTCCCGCTTTCATATTTAGCATAGCACTCAGCGTAAGTTGCATTTATGTTTTTACATAATAGAAAAAAGCTTCAAAAAACGCAGAGAAATACAACTGAAAATAAAAATAGAAATACAAGAGAGGGAGAGAGAGAGAGAGAGTGAGAGGGAGAGTGAGAGGGAGACAGGGGCAGAGTGCACCGCAATCCCGACCCTATTTAAATGCCAATGTAACGCTGCATAAATCCAGGCACCATGCTCCTCGAGCACGTGCAGTGTTTAATTTTAAGCCCCCGTTGAAGTTCGCTTCGTTATGAAATCGCGAATATTAAAACACAGTCAGAGAAACAGAACGAAAAGAAGAGAGACCGAGAGACAGAGAGACAGAGAGAGAGAGAGAGAGAATTGCCTGCAGGCTCCATGGGGAGTGGGTCAGTTGCCTGTGCGAGTTTATCTGACAGTCTAATCCGCTGCACATGCTCAAACTATGCTCCACTTGCTCCTGGCCATCATTCTGCATCCATGCTTAATTCTGCTCCAACCACATTCCCAGCAGCTTTAACAAATCGCATGAAAATTTAAACGCCGCAGCCTAATGCAATTTTCCTTGACAGCTGCAGCTGCCAAAAATTCGATGAACTTTCAATTTGAAAGTCAGTCCAGTTTCCAAACGTCTTCAAGGATGCATGGATGGGTGGCTAAGGGGAAATTGGGCAAATTCTCCAAATAGTTTGACTTTTGCAAGCGCAAGTTTATTTTTGGACCGAAGAGCAATTCATTGTTTGCCGCTGGCCGACTGCACTTTGCTTTTCTTCTATTAGTCTATGAAAAACAAGTTATAAATTGAAAGTTCAGGTGCGCAGCTCGATTCTACAAACCTCTGCCTTAAAGCATATTTAGTCTGTGGGGAATGGGTATGGATATGGTTGTGGGCACATGGCTAAAACTGAGCTATAAAAACAAATTCACATGCCATGGCCATATTTTTGCTTGGCAACTTTTACCAAACCAATCGATAAATTTAAGAGCCCAACATTTGTCTCCATTATCGCAAAAATCCAAGGCAAACGCGCACTGCCAACAACAACAACAACAACAACAACAACAGCAACAACAACAACAAGGCTGGCAAAAAGAGAGAAAAATGTGAAAACTGCGAAGCGCATAAAAAGGACATCGATGCGTGGCCCAGTGTGGAATTATTGCCCTCTCTCTCTCATTCTGTGTTTTTGTTTTCGTTTTTCCACCTGAGGGCGGTTCCGTTCTCTACGGCAGTGAAAGGGCGTATACGCTGCGAAAAACAAAACGTAAAAATACTACACACACACACCCACCCACCACACACACACACACACAGGCACAACTAGCGAGTACGAGTTTATCACAGGTGGAAATGTGCTTTTGTCACTGATCATAAATTTTTGCACTAGCTTTTGTGAGCGTATCCTGGCAATTCCGTTGTCCTCCTCATTGTTGTTGCTATTGTTGTTGTTGCTTTGTACACTTTTGTTTTGGCTGTTGTCGTGTAGTCAATGGCAAAAGGACAAGGCAATAAAACGTAGCTATTGGCAAAAGGATGGCAATCGGAGCAGGACTCGTACATATGATCGTAGCAAATTGGAGGCACACTCTGAGAAGCAGAGTGAAGAGAGGGGTGCAGGAGGGGCAGGAGGGCAGGCAGTGGGGGTATTGTAACGCCTTGGGTCGCTGTAGTTGCTGTGTGCGTTGCGTCGTTGACAAATGTTTATTGAGTAACAAAAGCCATTAGCCCAGAACACTCTATAACACGAGACACGAGACACGAGACACACATTGTCAGTGTTTGACCCATTTTTGGGAATCATGTTCTTGCAGCAGCTGTTGTTGTCGTCAGCTCCGAAATCTGTTGCACGTGCTGCCAACTTGGTTGCACTTGCAGCAGGCAACATTAACTTATATCAAGTCAACATTTTTATAAACTGACAACAATTTTTCATAGAGTGCAGCGCGACTCAAACTCAAATCTAAACAGCTGTTTTCTGAGCCGAAGGCATAACAACATGTTCTACACCCCTCCTCCTTCTCCTCCTCTGACTCGCCTCCTTTTATCTAGCTGCATATCTAACAGTTTTGTTTGCCATTTTTAGTGATTTCACTTAAATTTTCATAACAAAACATGGCGAGTGCGTGCTTGCAGCACAGTTTATTCTCGCACGTTATGCAACTGCAACACAACGGGGCGGGTGGTGGCAAGGGGGAGGCGGAGGCAGAGGCAGAGACGGAGGAGGGAAGTATGCTTTAGCTGTCATATATTTTTCAAACAGATTTTTTTCAGCAGATTTCTTCAGAGCGAAACGCTGCTAAAACCGCATTTTGCATGTTTTGCTTGCTGTTTTTGTGAAATTTTTCATAGGTTTAGTTTTTGCTATACGCACGCCCATTCTGGCTCACACACACACACACCCATACACACACACACCCACACCCATACACACACACACCCACACATTGAGAGAGAACACACACTCCAGGCGGCACACTCACATGTTGGCATACAGTTCGAATTCTAAGAAGGGTGGGAGGGGGACAAGTGGCAGCTGCATGACATGTTGTACGTGTTTGTGTGCAGTCGCCTCGTTTCCGTCGCTGCCACAGTCGCTGCCACACTGCCACAGTGCCACAGTCGTTGCCACACAGCTACTGCTGACGCCTTTTAACCATCTGTTCGCGCGCTCATCCGCCCAACTGTTGGATCCGCCCTCGCCCCCAGCCGACTGTCCCCGCTGTGGTTGTTGTTGTATTATATTTGCGAATCCCTTTGGGTATGTTGGCAGCAATAAATTTTCATCAGTCCTCCTCTGTGCAACGAACGGCAAAGCTATTTTTCCTACTTCACGCCGCTCGTGCCTCAGCTCTCTATTAACTACAATGGTTCCATCTTTCTCTCTCTCTCTCTCTCTCTCTCTCTCTGTGTGTCTCTCTCTTTGTCTGTCTAACAAATCTGAGGCGCGGACTCAGCTGGCATGTTCTGTTGCCTCTGTTGCGGTCTTTTCGAATACATTTTGATTGTTTGTCATATTTTTACGAAATCATTTCTATTGCTTTTGGCTTTTTTTGTGTACTACAAACTGAGCTTAGTGGAACAACCAACAGACCACGATTCTCTACTTCCGAAAAGGTTCATAGAATCTGAGAATCTATTTTTATTTTTTCCTTTTTTTGTTATTGCATTTTACTTCGTATTTCGATATAAAGTCAGCAAAAAGAAGTGGCGCCTTCCATTTGGATTCAGCGAAACCTGATACCAGCTAAAAAGAATTGAAAAATATGCGCAAAAATTGAGAATGAAATTGAAAATATAATATTAGCAGGGGATTTCCATTGACAGCGCCAGAAGTAATTGAATTCAGCGAGGACTCGAGTCATATTCCACATATTTTATTCACCTTCTAATCGCAACAAAATTGATTGGAAAATCAGTTAGTTGAACTACAGTGAATACAAATTCAAAGCTTCAAATATGCCTAATAAGTGTCTTTAAAAGTTTGTTGAAATTTGTGGTCATCAAATGAATATAAAAGCAGCTATCAAAAAACCCTTTTCGACAATTTTATTAATTTGAACAAGTTGCACACCCGAAAATATCCTATGATCCCACACAAAACAAATGGCCAACTGGTATGAATTTTAAAATGTTGCCAATTAAAGGCAATTTAGAAATTTGGCTTGGTTCGTTGACTGGATGCTTTCTAGCTGGAGGGTCCTGAGCCTGGAGTGCTTCGAGAGAGGAATGGGGAACCAAACATCCACTAATCGCATTATTAACGCGCCGTTAACAGTTTGTGACATTGACTTGAACTTTAGAAGTTCCACCCACATATAAACACCCACACATACACACACACACATTCGTTCAGGAAGTGGGCTGCATGGCATTAAGAATATGCTTTGGACGCATAGCCTGCATTTATGTAATACCCTTGAAGTGCTCGGCATTTGCCAAATTACGCTCCAATGAACGCGAGCATATCGAGGGGGAAAGTTTTGGGGCGGGTCCAAATGGCCCCTAAATGTATGCTATAGCAATGCCAGTGGCAAGTATCTGATGTGATTGCCAACACAAACGCAGTCATAATCATAATAATTAAATGCTTCTTACCTTCCCTTTTGATTCCATTCAAAATTAAGTCATTATCACGGCCACTTGTAAAGGCGATAATTATTCACAATTGCACAGATTGGACCGATTTTTTGACTGCAAGTGGATGTAATGACAACCCTGGCACATGCATATTACATTTTATTGCCTTTCGCTGATAGTAGCCCTATTAATGTAGCTCCTAATTAAGGAAACTGACCGTGGACTGTGGCCATTAACGTGGCCAGCAAGGCGTAACACTTTCCTGACTATTTGGAATATTTTACGACCTAAACGAACAAAAATATTGCATATATTTCAATAAAAATGTTGCTTGGTGAAAATAGTGAAAACAGCCGTGAAATGTCAATAAATGTTAAAGCAGTAAAAAATGGAATATGGTCGATCCGAAATAAATATTATACTATTATTAAATGCAAAACACTTTAATTTTTGATAAGGCTTCACAAAAAAAAAGAACAATAAGATTGAAAGGATCAAGATTAATATTTTAAATATTTATTTGTGTTTACTTCAGGGACCGTAATCATTATAAGTTATATAATAAAAATTACATAGTAATGATTATATTTTAATTTTAAACAATTTTGTTTAGTGATAATAATTATTTTTGAGTAATTTTATAAAACTTAGACCGTAATCATTATTTTTGATCAAAAAAAAATAAAACTCAAAAATAATGATTATTAATGATTTTTACTTTTTTCTTCACTGATAATAATTATTTTTGAATAATTTTATAAAACTTAGACCGTAATCATTATTTTTGATCAAAAAAAAATAAAACTCAAAAATAATGATTATTTATGATTTTTATTTTTTTCGCTCAAAATAAAACTCAACAGTAATGTACGGCCTCTGGGTTAAATATTTTGCCAATATTATTTTTATACCCGTTACTTATAAAAAATAAGTATAAGGGTATATTGTGTTCGTTGGAATGTGCGTAACAGGCAGAAGGAGGCATCTCCGACCACATAAAGTATATATATTCTTGATCAGCATCAACAGCCGAGTCGATATAGCCATGTGTGTCTGTCCGTCTGTCCGTCTGTCCGTCTGTCCGTCTGTGTGAGCGCCTAGATCTCAGAGACCATAAGAGATAGAGTAACCAAACTTTCACACGTAGATCAGAAATGCGTTGGAGCAGGTCAAGTTTGTTTCAAATTTTGGACCCACCTCCTTCCACGCCCGTAATTCGCGAAAAACTGGTCATCCGTCTGTATAAACACAAGGATCTCAGACACTATAAGAGATAGAATAACCAAATTTGTCACACAGATTTCCATATACCTCACGCAGATCAAGTTTGTTTCAAATTTAAGCCACGCCCACCTCCGCCCCCGCAAATCGCGAAAAACCACCTCACCCACAATTGTTCATATAATACGTATTTTTTGGTAATAACCGATATCTGTTATTATTATCTATTATCCCACTGAATCGCAACAAGATCGGACAAGTAGAACAGCAGTTATTGCGTGCCTAAGTTGTTGAATCAACAGGTGCCCCCTAGAGTATGCAATAGTTTTTGTATTGTTAAACCTTATTAGAATGCTTCAAATTCTCAAGTAATTCTGGCAACGCAAATATGAAATTATGATTTAATCGCTAATGTATTGAAATAAGTAACGGGTATCCTATGGTCGGGATCTCGACTATAGCCTTTCCCACTTGTTTATTCTTATAAATGGAACCTAAAGCTACCTCCCAGCATAATAAATAATATTTACCAAAATATTTAACCCAGAGGCCGTAAATTACTGTTGAGTTTTATTTTGAGCGAAAAAAATAAAAATCATAAATAATCATTATTTTTGAGTTTTATTTTTTTTGATCAAAAATAATGATTACGGTCTAAGTTTTATAAAATTACTCAAAAATAATTATTATCAGTGAAGAAAAAAGTAAAAATCATTAATAATCATTATTTTTGAGTTTTATTTTTTTTGATCAAAAATAATGATTACGGTCTAAGTTTTATAAAATTACTCAAAAATAATTATTATCAGTGAAGAAAAACGTAAAAATCATAAATTTAAAAATCGTGACGGAAATGCAGAGCTTAAGAAAAAATAAGGATTTTGGTGTGAACCAAATTTTTCTAGGTCCATTAGAAGTGTGTGATTTTTTTAGTTAAAAAAATAAAAATAATCATTATTTACGGTCCCTGGTTTACTTGTTTGTTAATAGTTTTTGTTAAAGTTTATCAACTTTAAGGTTAATTATTATGTACCCTGAAGCTGAAGCTTCTTTGTCAAATGACCATCCCAGTTGACCAACATATTACACATACTTTTGAGGCGTGTATAAATCTGTGTATATGGCAAGTTTTCATTTTAAATGCACAGACAAAAGCAGGCCCACACCAACACACCAACACACATACACACATACACAGAGAAAGACAAAGAGGGAGAGAAAGAGACAGAGAGATGTGGTTTATTTGCACGTTGTGTTTGCGGCACGTCACAAAAGTTTCCTGTTAAATTTCCCTTCATTTCCTGACGAAAGAGATTATTATTTTCATTTGCTGAGCCACCATCACAAACAGACGCACACACAGAGCTACAGAATAAAGGCAAAGAGTGTGAAAGATAGTGGAAGAGAGAAGGAGATAGTAGTGATAGCTGTGGCATTACGGGTATATAAGTATGTATTTTTGTTGTCGCCCCACTGTTTACTTACTATATGTATGTATGCATCACCTTCATTAACGCATCATTTACAGGAAAGCAAGCAATTACGGTTGAAATCTATGAGATACCCTATAAATTATTAAAATACAAGAAAAACAGTACTATTTTTAATATCTGCAAATCTCATAAATAGGATAATTCAGATTCAGTCATTTATATGTAATGAAACGTCGGTTACATACCCCATTAAAGTATTCGTTATGAATACAGGGTATACAAACACTTCATTTTCAGTGGCTTATGAAACAGAGCCTCGATGTGGTCCTTGACGGTCACCCTTGCCAGCACCTGACCGTATCCTTGACGTCGACAGTGTCCTTCTCACGCCAACCGTCAGTCAGCCCTTGTGTGTAACTGAATCGACATCGACATCAACATCGTCATCGTCATCACCGTCTCCCTATATTTGCATACTTCCGGCGAGCGTCAAAATGATTACCATTATTATTTTTGTTGTTTGCCGTGGCCGTAAACGTTGCCATTATGGTTATTGCAACAGGACTTACACTACCAGCTCCACTTCACATTGCGAACGAGCCTCTCCCAACTCACGACTCTTGGCCAGAACACGGAGCATTCAAGATGGCAATGGCCGCCATCAGCCAACAGCCAACAGCCATCAGCCATGCGGTTATGGCTTATTTGTGCAAATGAGCAGCCGCTCATTTATTGTCATGTAGCGCGGCACTGAGCCAAATGCAAATGATGGTTTTGGCCAAAAGCACGAGAGTGTGCGACTCATTGTGCGAGTACAACAACAAGGTCATTCCATTCATCAACTCAGACAAGGTCATGATTGACCCCATGTGTGTGCTAAGGCACATATCTTCTAACCCTTCTCCTTATCTAACATCGATTAACAATTGACTCTTTCTCATAACATGGTTGTGCTTAGTTTGAAGTTTCCTTTCTACAAATGTTTCTAAGGTCTAAAGATATATATATACCAATTGTTATACGAGTATGCTGATCAACTTAAAAATACACTGTAATAACAATTTGTATGCTTGGAATATATAATTAAAGTAATTGAAATCATTAAAAAAGTTTGAACAAAATATGTATATTCTAATACGAGTACCTACAATTATAATTAGTAATTAATATTACATTATATTTATAATAATTGTTGTTGTGTATATCATTGGTAACATTCGGAGAGTTTTCAATTTGAATTAATTAAATTTTCAAAGAATATAATAAAGAATCTAATAATAATGTGTGATAACATTGACGTTGTCACAAAAGTTTGATGGGCACTGTAGTTTTTCAAGTTTGCAAGTCAGAGTGTTGATATTAAGTATGTTATGATTACTTAAAATTCGTGAAATAGTTAGATTGTTGTTAATTGTTGCCGTGGTCAACGCCACCGTGCATTTCTATTCAGACAGAGCTCGCACAGTGGGTACTTTGCATAGGTTAATCGGACGAGCCAATCGCTTCTCATTTAGCGGTCATTACCATATGAGGTATTTCGTAGTCTTGTAGAGCCGACTGGTTGAGCACTTGAGCACTTGAGCACGTGCCCGAGTCATTTCCGATCAGAAGAAAACCGACCTTCGCGGTGTGCAAATCGGTCTGAAAGTCTCTTGAAGAGCTTCGACGTGGAGTGAAGGTGATTGTAAAGTCAGGTTCCTGCGAAACTGTGATAGTGTGGGAGTTGCGATGACACCCAACGTTGTGGCGTATATATACTATTTGGTGCGTGATCTCTATGATCAGCACAATGATCCGCGAGTGTCCCATTATCCTCTTGTGGGCAATTTATGGAGTGTGGCGGCCATTGTCGTCCTCTACTTGGCCTTTGTGCTGCACTTCGGGCCAAAATGGATGGCTCATCGACGACCCTTTGAGCTGAAGCTTGTGATGCAGTTGTACAATGCTGTACAAGTGGTTGCCAACTCGGTGATTTTCATATACGGAATGATCAACACGATCTTCAATCCTCGATACAGTTTCCTTTGCCAGCCCGTGGAACACGATGACACATCGCCTCAAATGATGGGATTGATTTATGCCTCGTATGGATACTACATGCTCAAGTACCTCGATCTACTTGACACGGTCAGTAGTGCTCCTTTCGCCAGCTGATCTCTGATCTCTCTGATTAACTCAATTGCTTTGCAGGTCTTTATAGTGTTGCGTAAGAAGAACTCGCAGGTGAGCTTCCTGCATGTCTATCATCACGCTGGAATGGTCTTTGGTGTGTCAGTCTTTATGACATTCCTAGCGGGCTCCCACTGCACCATGCTGGGTCTGATCAATCTCCTCATTCACGCTGTTATGTATGCCTACTACTTTGCCTCCTCGCTGGGTGCCGTGAAGCAGCTCTGGTGGAAGCGACACATTACCCAGCTGCAGTTGATCCAGTTTGGTTACCTGACCCTCCACTTTCTGCTCGTGCTCGTGCACAATCCCTGCAACTTCTCCGTCTTCATCGCGTTCATTGGCTTCAGCCAGAACATCTTTATGTTTGCCATGTTCTTCGACTTCTACTACAAGACCTACATACGCAAGGCTCGAAAGGGAGACGCCTCCAAGTCAGTAACGTCGTCAATGTCAACACTCAGTTGAGCTGCCCGACTGACCAGCTGCGAGCTGATAAAGTTAAGGTTAAGTTCATTTTACTTACGTATGTATAAGCAAATATGCAAATTGTGAGATCGATTCACTTTGATTTGTTTGCCTAATATGAATAAACATTTCGACTGACACTGTAATCAATATCTATTTACCAGAACATTATTTTTTATTTTTCTTTCATTTCGTTTTTATTTTTATTTCTCTACGTAAGTTTGCGTTTCGGTATTGAGTCAATATAACATCGATAATGTCGTCAGCTTCGTTTTAAGCCTTGGGCAATCTTATTTCCGCTTTTGGTCAAAGCAAACATAGAAGAAGACGTCGCTTTTAACCCATTTGCCTGCCAACTTGCCACACGCGCATTTTATTTAATTTTCATATATCTTTTGCTCGACAAAGGATAACAAAACCAGACTCTGCTCATCTTGTGGCAGCCACACATACACAAAAACACACACTCTCTTTTACCGCAGAATTTTTCTAACTTCATTTCAATTGGGTCATTCGGCTGTGCTAAGGAAACGAGAGAGAAAGAGGAGGCGAGAGAGAGTGAGAGAGAGAGAGAGAGAGAGAGAGAGAGAGAGAGAGAGACGGCGAACGAAAACACATCAAAGTTTCTATGAGTTTCGGGTTGAAAACTTGCCACATGCCACTCGCGGTGGCATCAAAGAAATTTACGCATCAGTGTGTGTGCGTGTGTGTGTTTATGTGTGTGTTTGTGTGTTGATATGAAAGCTCGATAATGGCAAAGTGGGAACACTGTTGACTTTTAACCATGACCTTTTGAGGCAGCAAATTAGTCTTATTAAATAACTTGTCACAATCTTGGCCTATTAAGCTTGAAATTTGGCCAGAATCGATAATAAGTTCGTGGACATACACTTGGATTTGGCATTTTAAATATACACATTTACATACATTTTCTGCTAAATATGTACGTATGTCTGTGCAACATTGAAGTTCACGTTGTTCATTGTGTTTGTTCGTGCGTTTGCCAAATACATTAAAACTTTTCTAATAATAAAGTTCTACAGCCGAAGCCAAGCGTAAATATTGGGAACGGAAGCACCAAAGATGTACAAGTACATATGGATAGATACTATATAGATACATTTTTAGATAGTAAAAATACAAGCGACATTGTTGGCAGCATCTTCATTGGCAACTATAACAGTTACAAGGACTCAATTGCCTGAATTTTGGGGTTTTGTTAAAAATTCACATTAAATGTGTTGAAAACCAAACAACAGCTTTGCAAGTACTAAAATAAAGGTTGCTACACATGGCGTATACTTAATATTCAGCAACTGATCCGCTTTTAAATTGATTGTAACAGGGACTTGATAGTTATAAGCATAATATCCATTACTAAAATTATATATAAGAAAGGTCATCTGTCCACTAATTTTTTAATAAGTTCATTATAATATTATCAGCGATTCTTATCAATTTTAACACTGAGAAGGTGTCATCCAAACTTCAACAACTTTCAATATGTGTATTTATATATTTTTTTATGCTTTATTAATACAATAAATAACTCTACAATGGTTTGTTTCTTTTTTTACAACTGATGTAAGTGTGTTTCAGGGGGAGTATTTACTTTTTTCACTCTCGTAGAATTTTGTTAATTTGTAAGTACATGGAAACGTAATTAAGTGCAATTTGAAATCAGTGACAGGCCACAGGTACAACAGCAGCTTAATAATTTACAAATAAATCAAAGTAATTAACTCTCGCCCGCTGTGAGGGGTACAACATGCAACAGGTCAAGGGGTCACACTGGCAAAGAGTCGCATAAAGTCACAGCGACCGACACGCACATGCCACAAAATTAATGTTAAAACTTATCATTGTACAATAATTGGCACAGACACGAAATAGCCAAGTGAATCACATTTAGACCCATGCTCGTCTCTAGCCCAAATCAATCCCATTAATATTGAGGTCGGACTCAAACACACACACACAAAGTTATGTCCATATACAAATCGAAAGACAAAACATTAATAATGCACAAGCAACTAATGCACTGATAATGCCTCAAGGCGTATACGCAACGTGTGCTCAACGACTTTGTGTTTGACTTTGACAAAGTGGCAGAGCTGCCATCTTCTGCGCACTTATTAGTTGCGCATTTTGAGCAAGTCTACCTCTGCCCCTACCCCTGCCCCTGACCCTGCCCCACACCGACTGCCTGCCACAAGTTGTGGCCATACTTTGGACTACAGTCTCAAGCATTCCATACTTCATTGAACTTTGAACAAGGAACCGCACATCCTTCCCATCTTGCTGTTGCTTATTTTGCTTTTTGTATTCTGCATTGCTGGACAAAGTTTTTAAAGTATACACACACACACACACACACACACACACACACACATACACACAGAGACTCAGACGTACACCTCCATCAAAAATCAATACAGTTCAATTTTTGTGCGTCGTTGGCTTCCACTCGACTGAAGTGCTCCTCGAATGTAACTAACTCCAAAGGCGAAATTCAATTGCCTGCAGAAGGACTTTCAACTTTTCCTATAGTCAGCATATCTCAGGCAAAATTTATAAAAATCAAACCGCAAGTAAAAAAAAAACTAAGCAATCATTTCATTCGCAGCAACTTTTGAAGTCAGTTTTGAAAAGCGATAATTTCCTAGAAGCATTTAATCTCCCTCTTAGTTGGCAAGAGAAGACAGGGGAATAAAGAATTTTGCCATTTTATGAGTCAATTAAATGAAAACCCAGAAGACAAAATATATAGTAGTGTGAAATAATATTGCTGCAGCCCTGATTACGATTATGAACTGTGAATTATGCCGTTCATTATATCACGTACTTGTAGTTGCTGCGAGATTTTCAACGAGAATCCTCTCTCTCTCTCTCTCTCTCTCTCTCGCTCTCTCAAATTTAGTTGGCATCCTCATTGTGGCTGGAACAAAAACACTTTAGCTCTGCCAAATGGCAGCCAGAATCAAAAAAAAACTCGAGTCGAGCAAATGAAATAAATGCTAAAATAATATGGTTTATTGTACGAGTAATGGCAACGTTGCCATGAATTTTATTTGCTTTTATTTTTATTAGCCAAAGATGAAGCGACATGTCTGACAGACGGGCATAAAGAAAGTGGGTGAAAGTGGGTTGACAGAGAAAAAAATATATATTCTTTGTGGATCTGAGGCCAAAAGGTGTTACGCTGTGAACTGGGTAAATAACATTAGCACTTTCGCTTGCCAAAAGTGCCAACGTGTCTCTTCTCAACTTGTAAATATTTTAATAGTGTTTTTGGAGGGGAATCGGATGGGGAGAGGGTCACAAAATGGTGCTATTTATTGTCGCGCATGACAAATAAAAACAATAATAACCAAAGTAAATAAAATGTTAAAACTGAGTACGAAGAGTACCACAAATGTTTTCGCAGCAAGTGCAACAATAATAAATTTTGTTGCAAGTTGGGTCACAGCAAGTTCGGGGAATATGTCAATGTGTTGCACGTTGCAAAGTGCTTACAAAGAGCGGTTCAATGTTGCCGCATGCTCGCACATAGAATGCAGCAAGCATAAGCGAGGAGTGCATGCAACATAACTGCCTGCCTGCCACTCCGACAACCAGCTGACCACACCTACAACAACTAAACAACCAAACAACCAAACTGGTCACCCGCCCTTTTTAGCCAGAGAACAGTTGCTGCTAATAACTTAGTTTTCTCCATTTCCATTTCCATTTTTCGTTTTTATTTCCTTTGTTTTCCTGTGCTTGCCACGCAACTGGGACAAGTTCAAAACTTTGCAACCTTCTCTTCTCGATACCGTGGCACGGACCAAGAGTTATGCACATTTTTCGGTTTATTTGTTTCGCCAACTGCACGGACTTTGCATGCACTTCACGTAGCCAAAATATAAACCAAAAACTCAAACAACAACAACAACAACACAAATTGAGGCCAAGAATATTTTGTTGCTAGGGAAAAGTTAATGCATTTAATTAAAGCATAGTTTGAAGCCCCATTTTCAGAGTGGCATGGCCTAAAACGACTCATTGTGCGAGTTCAAGTTCAGCTAATGCTTGAGTAACCGTCGAGTTAAGCAAGTGTCAGCTCATACATTAAGTGGCAAGTGGCAAGAGGCAAGAGGCAGGAGGGAAGTGGCAAGTGGAAGGACTTGAGAAAAATCCAAAAGGGTCGGAGACCCTTCATTTGCCCTTTTCACATCATTTACTTTTTCAATAATTCACACGCCCTCGCGTAAATTTTGACCAAAACATGGCAGAGAAATTAAAAATACAGAAAGACGGAGGAATGGAAAGAGCAGGGAAAAAGGAGATGGAGCTTGAGAACTGTGGGCTGGAAACGGAAAAAACTGAGGGAATGCCCAAAAAGGATTGCTCTTACAGGCTTACTAATTGCTTTGTTTTACTCGTGACTCTAATTAAAAAATTTACTTTACGACTTTGCCACGCAGTCATGCCACGTCGAGGCCTGATGTCGTGGCAGGAGACGCGCTTGTAATGACAACCGGAAGACCGGAACCAGAAAACAACGGAACGTGCCGTCTTTTTCCAGTAATGTTATTTGTGAAGACAAACAACAACAGAAGAAATCCGACTAGTTAGCAGGACAACGCTGTTGTCTGAGTACTGAGTGCCAACAAAATATAAAAAAAATCCAAAAATAGGCAAGAATATTACCAACTCCTTTTTCATTCCCAAATCCATGTTCTGAAGCATCAGCTGTTTTTCTTATCCGAGCCACAAATCGATGACTCCGAGTCGGAGTAGTGCCAAAAATGTGGCACCTAATGCCACGCCATTAGAAAAGGGAGAACAGGTTGCACAATTTGTTCATCATTTGCGAGTTGATGGTGATTATAAAAGCACAGTTCAGGGTCAGTCCAGCTGGCCCAAAACAAAATTAAAATGTAAAAAAAAGGATACTTAAAAAGGCATGCCTAAAATGCAAATTGTGCGAGAATTGCTTTTTGTAATTTAATTAGCGTCCCAAAATGTGTTCACCTAAGCAAGAAAAATCAAAAGATTGGTAAATTCCTAACGAAGTATACAATGGACGCAGATTTTTACAGACAAATGAGAGGTATTTAATTAGATCCTAAAAGCGGATTAAAGTATACTTGATTATCTCAACTATATTAAATAAATAAACCAGACGTTACTTAATCAAATTCGTATTAACAAATTAATTTTCTTTATTTGCGTCTAATATACTGAACCTACGAAATACTATTGCTCCTTAGATATAACGAAGTATAGCCTGCATAACCATTAATGTATGGAAATTGTATTTCAGATGAGCTTATGAAGTGTTCTTTAAGCTGATGGTATTAAATTCTTGTTCTATCTCCCAATATTTAGACTATATGTATCAACTTTCTGAAATTCGTGCAATTTATTAATGGACAGACAAGTATCAGAATGCTTAAAACAAGTCGTAAATGAGAGTTATCAGAGTTCCGCATCTGTCACACAATATTATCAGTTTTGGTTTGAAGTTGGCTAGAGAAACCCCAAACAGCTAATTTATATCTAGAACTGACGGCAACCGAACGAGAGAACGATTAAACTTTTTCCCAAACAAGTCTACAGAAGTCTGGTGGGAGAGACATTGGCAAGAGACGGTCAACAGAGAATGGCGTGATAGCCGGATGTGGTCGAGACAGAAGGCACATTCGGGAAATTCAGAAGTAGATGAAGAAAGAAGAAATTGAAGTAGAAACTGTGCAATTTCAAGCTGTGCACACACTCTCGAGAAATCAGGCAAACGTTTCGAGTGCGAGTGTGAGTCCGAGTCCGAGTCCGAGTATTTGTGTTCGATTAGTTTGTGACTCGATTTAGGGTCCAGGCCGTGGTCAGCATTTGTCTGATTGTGCAAAGTGGAAAGTTTAGTTTGGTTTGGATGGGCGTATGTTTGTGTGTACCAGGTACCAGGTACCAGGTACCAGGTGCATTGCCCGATTGCCTATGTCTGGCCTGGTTGGGTCACTATTTACCTTTCGTTTAGCTGAATTCTCTGCACAAATTGGAAAAGTTTCGCACTGCGGCCACTCAGTCCATTTTCCGTATTTATATTAATTTTTTACTCAAGTAATCGAGTTTCCTGAACAGGTTACACTCATTTCCCATCAATCAGCAACTCAAGAAAATGCTTTTTAAAATCATCATTTATATTTAAACAGACTAAAGTCAAAACGCATGGAATGTGTCCATTATAAAGCATATTATTTAATGCACAATATAATCATCCCGAAGGACACATTCGATTTGCATATTAAATATACTTCTGACAACGATTTTTTAGCTTGCCTCACATGGTGGCACCCCTGGGAGGCAATTTCAATTTGTTTTCTCTAAATACAAAGTTGTTACCACGAAATTTATATACTCTTTTACTAAGAAATTTTCGTTTCGTGCACCGCATTTATTGCACTTTAAATATTCTTTGGCCAGGACTTATGATATGAGAGCGTATATAACATACTTATATCTCTGAATCTGTCATGAATAAGTAAAAGGTTGCAATTCGAAAGAAACAAAATACTGAAATTGACACGAAAATTTGTTTCTTTTCGGTTCAGTCTTCAATTTAACTGAAATTCATTTTCTTATTGACATACTTGAATTTGCCGTTGCGGTTGCTGATAAGTATTTCCCCCCCCCCCCCCCCCCCACCCCTCCTCGAGTCGAATGTAAACTTGGAGGTGGGATCCCGGCAGTGTTTACTTTTACCAAAAAATCAAAGCTTAAGTGTGGCAACATCGCTCCAGTGCCAAATTGTTGCACCCCAGGGACATGAATGCTGTCAAAGCAGTGCTTTCATTATCAGCACGAGGGTTCCGAAGTCGTCAACGTCTTCAGATAACTACCCCCTCTCCAAGCCTAACCAAATTGAGATGTTAACGCAGAGCAGGGAGAGTTATACTACCTTTGGTCTCGAAAGACAAACCGCAGTTGGCACCAGGAATCTTAGCCTGGACCACAAAACGGGTGACATGACGATGCCACCGCAGTGGCAGTCGTAGACAAAAGCCTTAGATAAATTACGAGGCACAACAATAGACCCGTCACTTCGTGCAATGAATGACTGGAAGATGATAAAGTTCCATTCCATTCGGATACGATTTCTGCATTAACGCGTGAAAGGAAATAATAAAAGTGCCTGGCACGCGCTGCAAGGTGGAACAGATTGAGATAATACGCGAATTTGTCGCGCTGCCAGATTTATCCAGACCGAGATAAGAACAGACGAGAGTCGAAAGACTATTCTCTCCCCAGATGTTGCCTTTGTGTCATTTGGCAAAAGACAAGAAGAACTTGACACTGACAACTTAAAGTAAGTCAACGGGGAATGAAGAGCGATAATAGCCTGACATGATATCCCAATGGGGAGACTTTCCAGTGAGTATTTGGCAATCGCGTATAAGTCAGAGATAAGTAAGGTCATCTAGGAAGAGTATAAGATGGTCTGCTTTGCATACAAAACAAACTATTAAGTTTCAGCGTGTGTGCTGGGCATTGATTTAAGCGATTTTAATTACAGACAGGCGGCAAATGAGACTTGCCTCGACGAGGCATGTGGCAAGGGTACAATAGGACACTGAAACGTGCCTCTTAATATGCAGCGCATAAATTTGAATATTTTTGATGGCGTTGTTTGGCTTTCGTCGCTGTTTCGTTGTGGGGGACGTCACAAAATTATAGCGGCTTATGTTTCAATTAAGCAATTTTTGCACATCAGGTGCGTTTTATGGTCGCCAGACACTAAGCGACACCCAGACGGACAGACAGACAGACGGACAGACGGCGGGCAGGCAAAGAGGTAGAGGATTAGGAGGGGGGAAGGGGCAGCTGGTCGGCGACAGCAAATGACAACTAAGCACAAGGAGTCGACGACGCGACATTAAGCTTTTTAATGTACAACATTCTCAATGTTCTCCTTTGGGTATCAGACTGTGGCAGCTGTTGCACGCAGACAATTTGAGGCAATAGGAAATTTGTTCTTTTGGAAATGAGACAGCAGCAATGAGTCTGCGAATTATTGTTGGCAATATTTAAAATGAAAAGCGACCAAAATTAAAATATATAAGAAATTGAGTTTTTCCCTCATCTCACGGATAAGAGCAGCAGGAAAATTTAAGCGCCAATCTTGAGTTTGTTGAAGTTGCCTCAAGTGGTGCGGCAGATGTTGCCATGTTGCCATCGATGGCTGACAGCTTTCGTGAGCAGCAACATCAAGTTAATACAAAGAAAGCACAACAAGAACAACAACAACAGCAACCTGAACAGAGAAAATAGAAAGAAAAGAGGAAAATAAATGGGAAAACAAAACATATGAGCAAAAGACTACTTAATGAATAGCCTAGGGTTAATATTTGCTTGGCATTCTTTCAAGCCAATTCTATTTTTTTGCTCTCCTTCGTTTTTGCTGTTTATTGTTGGGCACCAGAAAAAATATTGAAGTTTCTTGTTAGACACAAGATACACAACACAGTCAAGTGAGGATAGTCCGACAGGCAGTCAGGCAGACGGGCAGTCATTCAGTCATTCAGTCATTCAGTGAGCCGAGGTTGACAAACAAAGTGGCTTCTGTTTTTTACAGCCAGTTGGGCGGGTGTACTGGTAAAAGCAAACAATTTGCGGGCACTGTAACTGCAGGCATGAAACACGCCCCAGGGCTTCACTTCAAAGTGCAGCCCTTGGTTAGAAATGGGGAGTGAGAGAGAGGGCAAGTAAGAAGGGGGACAACTTAATAATAATGAGATATCTTTTGGCAATCGGGCAATATTAATTCAATTTAATGCAGACAACAGACATAAATCACACATTTCCAAATGAGCGAGGGAAGCTGACGGAAAGGACCTTTTAGTTGATAGAGTTGAAGGATGGGAAGCTCGTCTAATGACGACTGCTAGTCACAGCAGGTGGATGAACAAACAAAAACACTTGGAGATACAGAAATAGATACAGATACAAAAGTTACTCGTTAAAGCAAATATACTGTCAACACTCAGCAGAGCATGCCACATTCATTGGGCGTATCGTTTGGTTCACTTTGAATATAGATTGAAGATACGACCCAAAAGTCCAGTGGGGAAAAACCACTTGTTTTTGCTCAATTTTCAGTCATATGACAGCTGCCAGCTTGCAGACCCATTGTTTGTTGATTTGTGTCTATTGTTGTGTCTTGTTGTTGTTGTCAGTTTTTGCTCATTCCTCAGATCAAATAACACTGTTGCCCAATGCAAAGAAAATGCGAGCTTCATTTGCAACACGCGTCTCTCCATGAGATGAAGAAGCGGAGGAAACCGAACGGAGTTTGATTTTCTTGTTTTCTGCTTCGACACATTTCAAAAACAATATTTGACTGCGAAAAGCAAGTTGAAAAAAAGCGGACAAAGATCAGTTCATAGTCTCATCAGACATTTGTTTTCCACTCTTGAAAGTAGCTTTTTCCAGCACCTCTCAAATATGTGTCAATTAATTTTTGTGTAGCGCTTTGAATACAATGTTCAAGCAAATGGGACATATATTAAATATCCTGCAATTTCTATGCTATTTTCCAGTTGAATACCTAAAGGTCTAAAATCTAGATCAAAGTGTGCTAAAATCCAAATATTATTGTCATTCGTTCATTTTCTAAAAATAATTTGATAATCTGAAATTACCTTCTGCGAATATTGTGGTCGGTGTAGGGCTTTTGAACCACCTACTTAGGAAGCTCTTTAACTCAGGAAGGCCGCAAGCTCGTAGGCATTTCTTAGATTCGCTTATGGCCAAACAATATAATGTATTAGTCGTAACGCTTCTTTACATAATCGTTGTTTGTGACATGAGCTTTGAATGTACGCCACACGCAGCGACTACCCAACCACCCTGCAACCCCGCCACCCTACCACCTTGTCACCCTGCAACCCTGACAACCCTTACATGCCACAAACCGCACCCAAAAGTGGACGTCAAGTTGTGCCTCAACCCTCAAGAGTTTTATTAATCGACGCGTGTCACTTATTAGCCGCAGGATTTTTCATATGCAACACACACATATACACACACAGGAATGGGGAAAGATTTAACCCTTTGATGGCCTTAACAAGAGGCACCATTTTGCGCTTTGATAAATGGCGCACATACATTAAACCGGCTCTAGTTGCAAATAGTCCAGAAAAAATTAGTTCAAAATCGCGCTGAGGAATCAGCCTATGGCATACTAAATATATGTACATATATACTAATATATAAGGCAACTACAACAACGACATGGAACAAAAAACAATACATTATAGTAATTTTTTCTCTTTCAAATTAAACGTGCATGTTAAGTGCGTATATTTTATATAAATGGGGAACGACAGAAACGACAAGAAATGTTCAGGCACAGCCAAATATAATTATGATGAATACGAGTAATACCCAAAGCAAGGACAGGACATTGTAAACAGGATAGTATAGACTTAAAAAATCCCTTTCAAATTGTCATCATTATGAGGAAAAAAATATATTCATAAGTGAGACAGAAATAGAAAAATAAAACATATTAAATAATATATTTAATAATATTTTAGTAAATATATATCCCACAAAAAAAACCTCTACACGAGGTAAAAGTCTAGTGACGAAAGCAATTTTTAGCTCCAAAATTTCTGATATCCAATTGTGTGACGAGCTAAATTCAGTTTATTATAAAAACTTTAAATAAAAATAAAAATTATTAAAAAAAAAAGGGAGAGCTTCCTTGTACATAAAAATTACTTTTTCCACAGTGCCGAATACCAATTTTCGTGTTTTTTTTATACAAAAAAAAACGCAAAAAATTTACGTACTAAAACATACATCAATTTAATAAAAATCGTTAGAGCCGTTTTGTCAAAAATCGCCAAAATATAAGCTAAAAAACCTTATTTTACCTGTAAAATGTTACCTGAGTACTTTAGAAAAAAAGTTTGAAGGTACGCCAAAAAGCCTTCAAACTAACCTTTAGAATGATATATAGGACATAGATGTAGCTTCTATGGTTTGCAAACTATTGGGGTTTGAATTTTAGCGGAAAATAGCGTTTTCCCGCTAAACTAGCGGGAAATTCAAAAAGTCGTAGAACAAACATTTCTATATTTTTGAAAAGAAACAAATCCTTATCATTACATCTAAGCTTTTTTAGCGCTTTGATACGCGCAAACAAACCGACAAACTGACTTTTCATCTCATTTTGAGAAGTCCACTAAAAATTTTAAATTTGATTATCTTTTGAACCAGTTATCGGATTTGGGTGATCGGGGTATCAATTGACGCGTATTTTTAATAAGAATTTTTATAAAAGAAAATATTTTAACAAAAATCCCCAACGACCCCATTAGCTGCAATTATTTAAATTTTTTCCCTCCCACTTACACCCCCATGAACCAGGTGTGATATCAATAGTTTTAGTACGCCATTTTGTAAGTTAGGTCTAAACCTTTCGATCGGTATATAACTCGATCTGATCGGACAGTCGTAGCAAATTTTCCAAATTAGCTGTATATATTGCTAGTCGCCTTTCGCACCCTTCGTGCTGCTTTCGTCACTAGAGCGAACTGCCGTTCGCAGTGATTTAATATTTACAACTACCATAATCAATAAAACTTCTAACTACAGAATATCATCAAAAATATGTACAGTCATTTAAAATTATTATCTTAAAATATAACCATAAATAGATACTTATTAAATAGATTTAAAATATTTAGTCAGCTTTGATTTGATTAATTTATAAGAACTTTTTTATTCAAATAAACAAACAGTACTCTTACTCAGCCCCTTTTTAATATGTTTGTTTTTCTTTGTTATTGGGATAAGCTCAAAGGTTGCCTGCGGCTAATTGGCAATTAATTAATTACCTTTTTTATTTAGTTCGCTCCATCCACTATTATCTATTGTAATTTTGCGTTCACTTAATTAAATTTATGAATAACTTTGTTTGAAATCAAGCACACACAAACGTAAATATTTGCACTTTCGAAATTATTTATTTATGGTCGTTTTGATTTGTCATTGGTTTTTGTTGTGTAACTGAAATAATTTATTT
The DNA here is from genome assembly GCA_951394115.2 of Drosophila phalerata. Lineage (NCBI taxonomy): Eukaryota > Metazoa > Arthropoda > Insecta > Diptera > Drosophilidae > Drosophila > Drosophila phalerata. The sequence goes on from OX596005.2 coordinate 5,345,037, forward strand.
AAAAATCATAGAACTTATCACATGTCACGCGCATAAAAATATAACTAAAAAAATCGAGCTAATTTAAGCTATAATTAAATTGCACAGATTAACATTAATTATTTTTGCCATTTTTGTCGCTGACAGCATTAAAAAAATTAGAATCATATGTAATGAATAATTAGTTTAGTTTTTTAATGTCTTCCCTATGAAATGACCATGGACAGCACATCAGAGAAAAGCAATTAAAATCTTGTCATGTCCTTGCCACAAAATTAAGGTCTTTAAGGATCATAAAAGCCACAGCCCGTCGCCGCAGTAAACCATGGCCAAAAGCTTAAGTGAAAATCGATAAAATTTATTACACTTCAGTAAAACTACAATAGCATCCAGCTGACAAAATGGTTAAGACTTCAGCTGGCGACTGCTTTCGCTAATGCCAACTTAAGCCTGCGGATGGAGAGGGGAATGCGGAGAGGGTAGTGAGGATTGGTGGTTGCAGTTTGTCTATCCTCAGAATTCGTATTTGTACTTACTTTTAAATTTGAGAGTGCTCAGACTTGGCATAGTTTTGAATTTCATTTCGTACGAGTCGAGTGGAGTTAAAAGCAAATTGCAGGTACAGTGTGACTTCAGACAGACAGACAGTCAGACAGACAGACATACAGACATATCTAGGTATGTGCAAAACGTGCACCTGTGCAACCTGAGGAACTTGAGTTAAATCTGAGACTGTTGCATTTTTTGGAATGTATTCCAGTTTTTGTTTTCATGTAATTTGGTCAGAGAATCAGATTGAATGTCTGGCCAACTGACTTACTGTCAGTCCTTAGCTGCTCTTCTCCAATGACGCGCTCGTTTCCTTCCTTTCTACTTATGTGCACAACATGCTTCCGTTTCCGGTGCAGACAACATTTGCTTGGCCTGGACTTGCCAGTCGCCATCCAACTTTACACACTTCCGTTGCACATTACATGCAAGGCTATAAGTATGAGTGAGTGAATATGTGTGTGTGTGTGTGTGTATCAGTTTGTGCATGAAATGAGTGCATTGCAGTGCATGTGTGTCCTAGTTTCGCCCGATTTGTTGATTTTATTTGAAAATTTCAATTCAATTGGCGCAATTTTGCCGGACTTGCAAATGGCTTGCTTTTGTGGCTTTAAATTGAAATGATTAAAGTGAGATTTAAGCAAGTTTTAAGAAGTTTTTGTATCACATTTTCATGTTCAGCCCTAAACCACATTTTGAAGTTGAGTCTGATTAACATTTTAAACACTTTTCAGGTTCTGTTTACCGGCTATTAAATTTGTCAGAGCCAAATCGAGGCACAACCACAGAATCCTTGACAATGGCCAACTTCGCATGCCACCTGTCAAGTAATTATTTTAATAAATTGAACAGAAGCATCGCTTGGATAGAAGAATTGGGATGGAATGTGGATGGCTGTAGAGTGGTTTTAAATGGGCTGCAAACACTTCAGTTTAATTTATGCGTTGCCGTAAATAAAGCCCCACAAACTGGTAAAACTGCATTTCTCTCTGTCTCTCCCTTTTCCCCTCTGGTTGTCTGTTTCGGAAAAACTGTTGTCCAATTTGTTTTACTGTAGCACATACAAGTGGGGATTCCTCGTAGAGTGTGTCCTCAGCACTTTTGCTGGCATTTAAACAATCTAAGCACTCGTTGGTTTGCTAACAAATTGAAATTTACTACCGCCTAATGGCCATCTCTCTCTCCCTTCCTCCACTCGCATTTTCTTCCACTGTTTATATTTTGTTGAAAAGACACAAGCTTGCATCAAAAATATCGCTAATTTCGCAGATGTAGTAAAACACAAATCGCAGTTTCAACTAGTTTTTTAACCACACTCATTAAATCATGTGCCACAGCTGCAAGTAAAGTAAACACAATTTTAAGCAAACGAACCACAAATTATTCTGAAAAAATTGTTGGAAAAATGCAGCAAGCTAGAACTTCTCACACACACCAACACACCAGCACACAAACACACAAACACACACACAGTAACCGAGAGAGACCGATAAACAAACACAACAAAATAAATAAGTAAAAGCGAGTGACCTGCATTAGCTAAAAGTTGGCTAACGGCACGGTGACCCACACTCACACACCCACACACACACACACTCACACACACACACACTCACAGACACACACACTCACACTCACAGACACACAAAACCCACTCAAACAGGACGCTTGTTTGCCCAACCACATGTCCTCGGTGATTAAATGCACGTAATTATCCGTTACACAGACATTCGACTATCACGACAATCGTAATATTGGGGAAAGTGGAGTACAGAAAATTAAATCTAACAACCCAACCTATAAAATGAACAGCACAGCTTTTTTCTCATTAAAAATTAGTCAAGCCACGAATCAAATAATAATACCATAATACACTATGTAATCCAAACAAAGACTATCATGTAATCTACAATCTAACACGACCTATAACTAGAGTTATATAACTGTATAGGTGGCAAATACTGATTTTCTAAGAATAAGATAATGTATACATAATTAGATATTTTAATTCAATTAATTTATCTGAAATTATTTCACAAGAAAGGACAAACATCTCACTATTAATAGAAGGAATTCAACTGAATAATCTATTATCAACTAGAGCTAAAATTGAGATTCATGAAATTTAAATAAGTATTTGAAGTCAAGAAAACCGAAACGAAACAAATAAAAGCGAATTGAATTTGTGCGCGTCTTGAACAACAGCAGCAGGACACAAAGCCAGGCCAAAAACTTGGCACGAAGGATGAAGCGGAAATATATAGAAAAAACGATAGGCAGTGAGTGGAAGAGAGAGAGAGAGAGAGAGAGAAGGAGAGAAAAGGAGGGGGCGAAATCGAGCGAAGTAACTAACCAACAGGAACTGGACATGCGGCGCGGAAATGTCTTGTATAAAATGTGGTACAAATGTTTTAGCAACAGCCAAGACGAGAAATGTGAAAAGTTCAAAGACGACGGATGCTGGCAGCAACGGCAACGGCAACGGCAACGACGATGGCAACGGCAAAAGAAAAAGCGGAAAATTGAATGCCCGCTGTCGGTTGTGTCCAGCAGTCGCAGTCGAGGATGATGGCCATTATACTTTATGCAAATGCTGTGGCAGCTTTAACAACCCGGGACAGGCGTCCGGCCAACATCAGCAGCAGCTTCACATTTTCAGCAGGCGTCGTTTCTCGTTCCATGCATATTAAACTGAGACAACAGCAACAACAACAGCAACAGTCTAACATATATACCATGCATTTTAATTTAATTAATTTAAATTCTTAATGCGATATCTTGCGCCTTCCACATTGCCTCTAACTATGTGGCCACGCCCCTCTAAAATCCTCTCTGCCACAGCCAAAGCCGACTAAGTGTATATACATAAGTATATACAAGTATAAGTGTAAGCATAAGTATATACTTAAAGCGATTTTTTAGCTGACGCTGCAATTGTTTAATGTTGCGTAAACAATTCTTAGGCGTGGAGAATTAATAGCCTCAAAGGGGCGACAGCAACTGTAGGAACTCAAGGACCGAGTACCGTCTGCCCAAGTCGTTAGAGAAATTTTCCAAGCAATTAAAGTTGGAATTTGGACTCTCTCTTAAAGTAGAAAGGTATAAATTAGCAGTTGTAGTTTAGCAGGAATATCAATGCCAATTCACATGCTAAACATAAGTCTTTTGGTTTTAGGTAAAACTGTCGACTCAACGAGCTGTTTCTGTCAATAGAAAGCAACACACATTTTTTATATTTATCCATAACTTTGATTTACAACCAGGAGCATAGAATACGGATGGACCCCAGGGAAAGTGCTTTGCTGTGAAAAACTTAATGGCAACGTAGATACGAGATGCTCAACTAAAAGCCAAGGCTACAACAGGCAAATATGGTCTCCATGGTTCATTGGAACTTGTCATAATTCTTTCGAAATTTTCATAACATAAACTTAACAGGATATAGCCACATTAGAGGCCCAACGTTTGGTTTTTATTACTTTTTGGAAGGGTCCGCAGATCCCCTAGCTCAATTGGCAGGAAATTAGGAAGGAGTTTTCAGAATAGCAAGAACATCAAAAAAATAATAAATAAGAATACTTAACATGAAATTAAATGATGTTATTTGATCTGTTGTATTTAAATGTTCTTGAAGCTCGAAATAAATTAATTTATAGACAACCCAACACATACTTCTATTTATTCAATTACTAACTATTCCATACTATCTTAATTAGTATTGACTGCCTTGACTCTACCAATTATATGGGTATTTCACGTAGAATAACTTGCCAAACAAAGCTGTGAGAAGATAGCATTAACTCCAAGTGCAGCATTTGATTTCCATATTACGCATACGCCAATTGGCCCACTGGCATCCACACTAGAATACGTGCTCACCTACAAAAAAAACACTCATTCACTTACTCACACATGCAGAGATTGGTAAACGTAAATCAAATGTGGATCAGCTCGTGATGCAAATGAAGAAACTGTCTGAAGCAGGATCCATCTTGAGAAGAAATCAACCGCAGACCAACAGAACGTAAACGTGAGAAGCAACCGGAAGCACAGGAAACGCTGCCAAAGTGCAGCGTAAACGAAAAAGTGCAAAATAAAAATAGAAAAAAAATTGAGAATAAAAAAGTGAAAAAGCGGGAAAGCGTGGAAAGCATTTCACTTGCGGATTTATGTGGAATTTCAAAATTTAATGCGCTGGGCGGATGGGCAAATAATGTTATGCAAATGATATGTGCATAAAAGTCAAACAGATTCCACGTTTCGCCCACTAACAACGCTGGCATTGACGTTGGCGTTGGAGTTGGAGTTGGAGTTGGAGTTGGCGTTGGATTCAGAGCACAAAAAGCAACCCAAAATGACTGACAGCTTTCACATGTGAAACCAGTTAGAAAGATGAATAGATTGACTATCGACAAGCGAAAACGCTTGACAGGTTCACGCCCAGAGTGCGAGGATGCACCAGGAGTAGGAGAGGGCGTAGGAGCATCCGATAAAGCAGGAGCAGGAATCCTAGCTAGCACTCTATTTGCATATGTCGGGTGTCAAATGGCTGACGTCTGTGTGCATGTGTGTGTATTGGAATTGCAGCGAAATTCGGTTCCACACTCAACTCGGCAGTGTCGGAAAATCGCTTTCCTCATTCCTCCTTCCTTATTCCCCATTCCGCAGCTGCAGCTGCAGCAGCTCAGAAGGGCGTATCCGGAAGCGGATTTTGATAAATGCACTGAAGCCGAAGTCCATTGAGTCAAGCTGAGAGCATCATCTTCTGGCAACTGACAACAGCAGACACTCTCTGCCAGCTACTCCACTAAATTACTCAATAAAATCAAAAGAAACAAACAAGCACCAAATACTCTTTCTGACGATCCTGATAGATGAGTTACCCAATTCTCTAAGTCAATTAGTCATACAAGTCATACATGGGTAGAACAGAGTATGACAGTTTTTACAGTTCTCTGTCTGTAAATTCTTGACGAATCTTCAGCAATTCGTCAACAATTTTAGATAAGTTTGATGATTAGTTAAATTTAATGTCTAGTTTTATCTACATATTTTAAAAATATGTATTTAGAAATATGTAATTGTTGAATATTATTCTGTATGATCTTATTGACGATCGTGAAGAATTTAAAGACAAAGTCAGTCAAATAGTCAGAAAGTTGCTTTAGGGAATAATTGATTACTCTAAATAAATAACATAAATAGAGATCTGTTTAGGATCTGTGGAATTATAAAGAACTAGATCCACCAACGGAATAAAAGACAATTTTCACTTAATTATATTCGATGAACATGCAATATTCCAATAAAAAATTATTTGATTTAAAAATATTTTTCAACTTTAAATCTGAAATTTCTCAAGCTTAGTATCAAACCCTTTAAATCGATTTTGTGGCTGCAGGGTATAGGAAAGCGCCTTTAGCAAAATGCAGTCGAGGTGGCTGCGCGTAAATAAGTAATTTGCATACTTTAAATATGCATCCGTAAAATAACAGAAAATGCAATATGTTCCGGGGCAGAGTGCAGGTGTGTGTGTGTGTGTAGGTGTTGGTTCTGATGTTGGTGTTGGTGTTGGTGTTTGAGGCAATTTAGCTCGCGGCTCTGTTCGCTGGGTTCCATATGCATGAAAATCTCAACTAACAAGCAAACAGTTTGCCAAGAAGGAAATGAATATTTTTGTATTTCTTGCTCTCTCTCTCTCTCTTATTTTCTTTGCTTTTCTTCTTAACTTTTTCTTCATTTTATTTCTGTTTTTTGTTTTTTGTTTTGTTTTGCACAATTCTTTGCATAATTTAGAATGCAGCGAAATGCAGATAGAGAATCGCTGAAAGGCAGAAACGAAGCCAGAGAATGGTAAAAAAAAACTAAGCAAATAGAAAACATGCAAAGATGCTGATCACAAACATGCCAATATACAAACCAGAAACAACCACAGGTGGGCAAAGTTTTAATGAAACAAACTGTGACTTCATGCCAGAGTTGTACAGGAGTTGGGTTCACTGTACAGGTGGGCAGGTGCATTGCATTGCCCTGGGCATCGCCAAAGCACAGATGGAATGGTGTTCTGGCGTGTAAAATCAACCACAAAGCCATTGCAAAGTTTCGCCGACGCGTCGTTGCCAAACTGTAAGCCACCCAGCGGAAATGAGAAAAGCTACCAATACAACAGGACATACGAGTACACACATATGTGTGGCACACACACGTTAACATTCTTCTATGTGTATGGAAATGACGAAGCAAATTCAGTGGTCTCACATGTTTTTTGTTTTTCGTTGTTTCGCGAAATGCGAGATATATAGTATGTAACATATATACAATTGATCTGGCGGGATGACAGTCAAATCTCGACATTGCCTGTGAAACGGAAAAGCGTCGGCTAAATAATTGCAAATCGAATTTCAGCGAGAAAGAGAGTGAATGGAAACCAACATCAATACGGCCGCAGAAAGTGAATGTGAATGCGAGTGTGTCAGATGTTGCATGCAACAGAAGCATGCTTGCAACATTTGCTAAACAATTTTTAAAAGCATCAAATCTCATGCGCAGCAAAGACCGTTGTTGCAGCCGTGACAGCAACTGCGGCTTGCTGCAACTCGAATACTCATTGAAAAAGAGAAAACAACATACAGCAACAACACAAACAAAAAAAAAAGATACGAAATGCATCCCAAAATGCGATGCAGTTGCCATTTCTCCTGTCTGATGCGGAGGCGGATGCGGAGGCGGATGCGGATACGGATGCGGATAGATGCGTTTTGTTGACCACGCCCACGTAACAAAGGCCCTCAGCAAAGTACACCAATGCGTTTTATTTACAAGAGCAAAGCCCAAATGCTACACACACTTCACACACACACCTCACACACCGCAGATGCAGCAGCAGCTTGTCAGGAGTAAGAAGAGCGCTCTCAATGTGAGTGGTGGCAGTATTTATGCAACCATGTTGCCTGCTGCCAAATGACACTTCACTGCAGTCCTTGTATGTGTGTATGCTTATGTATCTATGTGTGTCTGTGTGTGTGTTTGAGATAAATTATTCAAGCAACAACTGCGCTTTTTAAAATCGACTTTATTGTGTGGTTGCGCTGGCGACAGCATTTGTGGTAAGCAGACGAGTGCAAAACTCACATAGACCAAAGTGTGAGTGTGTTTGAGAGAGTGTGTGTGTGTGTGGCACATAAGTATCGTCTGTGTGTGTGCGCTTGTGTGTGACACACTTTCCAGACAAACACAAAAACATTGCAGCTCATTTTTCAACACAATTTACGCGAGCAGTAAAAACGGTGGAAATGATGAACGGTGGGGGGAGAGAAGGAGAAGAAGAAGGAGCACGAAAGTGGAGTGTGTGCGGAAACGGTGAAAGTTTTAAGAGAATAAGTAAGAATGCTACACTCCAGTGATATATGCTCGACTGAAAGATACGCTGTGCACAGAGCCGAGATAAATATGAATTAATGAAAAGAATTCAGAATTGATTAAAGCAAAAATTGATATAATAATTGTCATATTAATGGACTTCTGGATGACCTTGCTATAAACTCGTAATTATAGCAACCCAACGCACTATTTTCTATGATTACAGGGTATACAAAGCACACGCGACTATCGTCTTAGTTGGTCTGTAGTATTAATTTAAGTGCATTTCAAGTTTTGCGTACTTTTAAAGTATGCAGCATTATCTTCAAGCATGAATGCATGAAATAACCGAGGGAGAGAAAGGTTTAAATTTGTTGTCGAATTTGTTGTCCGCACAAGGATAACTTCGAGCTGCCAGCGTTGTTCCTTATGCATTTCATGAATGCAATTTAAGACCGACTGCATATTTCACCATTAAAAACTATGACCAAGGCCCAGAGCCTCGACGTATGCCGTTTTGGGTCGCTCGACTCCAATGTCCATTTTGTGGGTCGGATTGAAGAAAGGAGAATGGAGAATGGGGATTCTTTGCATAAAATGCATATGCAAAATTTTACGGCTCAGACCAAAGGAATGGACAGAGAAATGACGTGGACATTGCGACGGCTGCAAACAAGGAAATATTTATATGGAAGTGAGAGATATTAGGGCTGTGGACAGTTTGTATTTGATGTAGCCAGGAGAGGGGTGGTGTTTGAGGGGGAAGGGGAGGGGGTTGGGGGAATGCAAAGATTTAAGACCACCTGCTGTGACTTTTTGCACAGCATGGCACTTATTACAGTCTCAGGGTCTGGTTAGATATAAACCTCAGGCAAAGCACTGAGCACTGAGAAAATAGACCACATTTTCACTTTGACTGCACAAATTTCTTAAATTTTCCACAAGCAAGCACTTTTCTCTTACATCTCTCTGCCCTTCTCTCTCTCTCTCTCTCTCTCTCTCTCTCTCTCTCTTCCTCTTTGGCAATGTGCTGGTTGCCGGAAGCAGAGACGGGACTTAAGATTGTCGACAAATTTAATGTGTAGGTGACAAAAGCCAACCTGGGGCCAAGATTGCACTGTGTTGGCCGGGCCAAGAGCATCAAAAACTGACCAAGTGCTTGTCGTTTGCCTTTGTGTCTTGGCCATAAAACGATGACCCGTAAGTGTCTCTCAAGAATGCAACCACAGCTTGCCACAGCTGCTTTGGCGTTTCAAGTCTCCACCCACCGCCAACCACCTGACAGCATTCTTAAACGATGGGCGTCGTCTTAGCTGGGGGCGTGGCTGGAGATGTGTGACGCCCAAAAACTGCTGCTGCCAAATGTTCAGGCCGTGCGTCTTTGCAACATGAAACTTAAAAAGTGCAGTCGATGCGTCTGCAAACTGTGACATGGGGCAAGATTGCTGATGTTGCAACGCCAGCAACATTGCCTGCTGCTTGGGGCAAGACTCAACTGTTGTTGTTGTTGTTGCTGGCATTGTAATCATATTTGTTAAGCTGCGTTTGAGATCCACAGCGAAAGACATAAGTCTTCTGAGGCAGACAGTCTCTGAAAATGTTGTAGAAATTGGCTTTAAGATATTTCCTTGAGAAAGTTAAGCATTGACAAACTCAACGATGCCCCAGGGAGGCAAAGTCCTTCCACATGTTGCCGCTGAGTCGAGTCGACCGCGACGTCGACGTCGACGTTGTCTCGTCGCGATGGTATCGATAACCGATACTACAAACATTTATGGTCGTCCTGGGAGTCATGTGCAGGGAGCATAAAAGTGAAGAACACCGTGCTATATTTTTATGCTAATTGAAAGCCATTCGAATGGAAACAAATTTCAGCTTGAAGTAACAGTTGATGAGCCGTCTGAGCCGTCTTTAAACTTGGCCAAGTCACCATACATACCGTGTACTCATATTTACTCCCATTCTCCATTTATTTCTGTACTTTCAGGTAGCAACACTCGGTCGCTGAGCAATGGCCAACAGTCTGTGGCAGCCTCATCATCTTCGCTGACTGCGCCGCAGCCTCGCTTCCTTTCCCGTGGCAACACCTATCGCTCTGTGGTTGGCGACACACTTGTGTTGCCCTGCCAGGTGGAGCATCTCGGTGAGTATCCAACTTTCCCATGCATATTAATTATACTTTCAAATAACGCTTTAGTTTTCGGTGTGGTTAACAGCCGCATAATTAATAGCCGTAATATTAATATTTGCATACGCAAATTCGATCAAAAATTATAACAAAATCCACATTTATTGATTAGACGAGAGCCCAGTCAGGCAACAACGACATCAACAACAGCAACAGCAACAGCAAAAATTATGCAAAAATGAAATGCAAATATGCTTAGGCAAAATGTCTATTCAAATAAATGTTATAAACAGTGTGAAGAGTACAACAATAACCCAACATCCGCATCCGCATCAGCTTCAGTTTCTGTTTCAGTTTCCACATCGCCAATGCAAAACCAACAGCTGTCAGCAGCTTGACGTTCGATTTTGCCACGTGCCAGCTGACCAGAATATTTATCAAATGACATTTATAAATTTCTGGCAAAATATACATTTGTATGCACACACATGGACATTCACACACCCCCATACACACACACACACACACACACACAGTAGCTGTAAATCAAATTCAATGATTAACGCCATTTTAAGGCGTTCTGGGTCGAAGCTGCTTTTGGAATTTAAAATTTATTCAAATTCCGAATTTAAGCGTATTTAATTCCAATGCAAATATATACAATTTATTGCAATTTTTGATTTTCGTGGCAAAGCATTAGAAATTAACTTGTCATAAGCTCAGTAAATGTTTGAGTAATTTTGTATTTGCTTTAATTACGCTGAGTTGAGAAATAAATGTGGAAAAATAATTGTAATCTTTGTTGATTGGTTCATAAGCCAACTGATGACAGCACATTGCGTATACGTCATGTTGGATTAGCAGCGTGACATTTGCTGCCCAGTCTATTAATATTCAAGAATTGGTAAAGAGAACTTAAGTAATTAATAAATATATAAGCATTACATTTAGATAATAAAGTACACAAATCATTCAAGCTATATCTCAAACCAATTTAAGGTGACCTAGTTTATAGGAAGAGCGGGACGAATTTGGAAGGAGTTTTAATTGCAACTGCTGTTGACATGCCAATAAATAAAATGCAATTAACAGTTCACAGCTAAATGAAAATAAATTGAACATTGACGACAATGGCGAAAATGCGTTTAAGCGACTCTCGAATCTGGGTTGTTGTTGGCTGTCGACAGTTGACTGTTTGCATTGGCTTAAAGTTCGTTTATATATATATATAACCTTTAATCATCATTAAATTATACATAGCGAGAATTTAAAAGCTAGTTTAAGTAATGCACATATGTTACATGATAAGCTTAAGATTTTAGTATTTATTAATTTAATAATAATCCGACGATTGAATTTTATCAAATGGGCACAGAATTTCTAAATGTTTTCAAACATGTCCATTTGCTTTTTTTGATGAAGTCTATGTCTTGTCTAAATTTCAAATAATCCGACAAATCTTTGCAGTATGGTAATAATTGATAAACTTTACTTTAGAGCGTTCACATATATATCCCAATTGTTGATTTGTTGACTTTTGTTGTTCTGGGTTTAATCGGTATTTAGATAAATGTCATTGGCTGCGGTACGAGCGTGAGTCTGATTGCAGCTTAAATCACTTGAAATGAGTTAAAAGTAAGAAAAACCGTGTGGGGAAAACAGAACACATGAGAAACAATGATAGCAATGAGAATTAAAGACAAAGAGCAGGCCGATAAACTACAATTTAATCCAATAAAGAGGAAATTGGGTATCAAATGGTCTATGAAGCCATGCAAAATGCAACACAATTGCGTCAAGAAAAACACAAACAAAAGCAAACAACCAACAAACAGCAGGTGCAGATTTAGCAAGTACATCTACTGGCAACGAAAAAGCACTTTAATAAGAGCTACAATATATGGGAGTAATAATAACAATAAAACGTAAAATTCAATGATACAATTTGCAAACTGAGGCCAATCAACCATTAAATTGTGGGTTGAAAATATCCTATAAAGTGAAAGGGATGGTTCAACCCTCTCTCTCACAACTCATGTAATTCTTGCAAGTGATTCACAGTTTATCCATTTAACGAGCTTAAACTGCCTAGGTTAAGTCATAAGCAAACCAGAAAAAGGTGTCCAATTTGCTGGCCAAGTTAGGGTCTTTTTTTTGGGTTCTAAATAAATTCATATGTCGAAATTGAAGAGTTATAAAATACAATTTTTATTGCTGAGAGCAAAAATGTACCCAGGCCAAATAATATCAATAACAACATACGCAAGCCCATTAGACTCGAATAAAATTCAGGAGCAGATCATGAGGGGGACTGGAAAAACTGACAAAATGAAAGGAATATAAAATCGAGTAGAGAAGTCGGTATCAAGTTGGCCCACAAGCAAATGGCCAACACGTATGTTGCACAGCCCAGACAAAACTCAATCCGATTCAATAATAATCGAAAACAATAAAAAGATGATTGTGTGCGTTTAAGTTGACTTTATGTCCGCCCAAGGGAGGACAGTGGGGACTACGGGGATTAAGGGGCCAATCGAAGATTCTTGGGGTAACTTTCCCTTATGCTACAATTTTTCAATGTGCCAAGTTTTATGCTCGCAACTGTATCTAATGAATACGAGTACTTGTGTATTCATAAATGTTCATGTCGTACTCCGTTTAATCTCTCGACATTCTAAAGATGGAATATTTATGGAATACACGACTCTAGATACCGCTCCTCCCAAGTGATAGGAGCCAGGAGGAGTTGGGTCTCCTTTTGCACTCCTTTTGTGATTGTTGCTAATAACCGGAAGGAAACAAACACACGCTCAACTGCACACTCGTAAACGCATTAAGTATGTGTATGAGTGTGACTGTGAGTGTGTGTACGCATTTTTAAAAGGGCATTAATATTGAATCATTTAATATACAAAATATTTCATGGCGTGTATGTCTGTGTGTGTGTGTGTGTGTGTGTGTGTGTGTATGTGTGGGTAGTGGGTCTCCCTCCGAGCAAATGACAGCATTTAATTAAAATTTCAGATTTCGAATACGGAAAATCAAAAGCCTATTAACAATTCGTCGGGAATACGGTCTGTTCGATGCCGACTGTCCCGAGGCTAATATGAAAAAAAAAATGGAAAAAATAAATATGAATCCTCAGCCAGCCGTAACTCGATGTGTGTATTCAGTTCAGATTCTGTTTTTCGGACTCGTAATGCAATATTTTCAAGCTGTTCATTCATTCACGGTGATTATTTCCTATAAGCAGCACACGGACTACAGGCGAGTTACAGACAATATATAAACATATTTATTGCAAAATAAATGTAATATTTAATATTTTAACAAAATATTTAAAATACGTATCTATGAAATATCGGTTTATTTGATTTTTTTATTGGTATTCATTTATAATAAACTGTTGTCGGTTGGTAGGTCGCTGGGTTGTTCTGTCTCGATGGATCTTTGGGACTTAAGCATATAAAATAAAATGAAAAATGTATATATATATTATACGCAATGTAATCCCGCTTAACAAATTTACGTCTGTCTATTGTGGCGACTGAGAGAAAAAACGTAAGTTATATAAAATATGCAAGAAAAGAAAAAAAGCAACAAAGAATCTGGCAGCAACATCTGCGAAATTATGTCATTTATATGAGCAAACATACTAAAAAATAGATGAAAATACCCACACAACAACACATCCACACATACACACACACACACACACACTCACACACAGATACACAATTGTAAGCTTGGCAGCAATTGGATGGACAAACAGAAGGGAATCTGTAGAATGTTCACAGCTCAGCAGGCAGACAAAGCGATAGTCTCGACCAGAGTCAGAGCCAAGGCGGATAACAGTTTAGATAGATAGCTCTATGTGTGAGTGTGTGTGTGTGTGTGTGGCAGCTATAGGACAACTAAAATTTGATACCCCCACCACACCCCTGGCCACAATGTCATCTATTTAGCTTCTTAAAAGTTAGTTGCAAAATGTTTTATGTTTATATTGCGGCATTTTACAATAAATTTCCGAGCAAACAACGAGACAAAACACATGCACACAACACATTCATATCCGCCTCCTCACACTTTATATGTATCTGAATCTGAATCTGTATCTGTATCTGTATCTTTATCTGACTGCCTGTTTTCATTTTTTGCAGGCAATTTTGTCTTACTGTGGCGCCGTGGCACAAATGTGCTCACCGCCTCGAATATTATGGTAACAAGGGATGACCGCGTAAGACTGATAGATGGTTATAATTTAGAGATATCTGATTTGGAGCCACAAGATGCCGGGGATTATGTTTGTCAAATCAGTGACAAAATAAATCGTGATCAAGTGCACACTGTTGAGATTTTGGGTGAGTATTTGTTGACATATTTGCACAGCATTAAATCTACAAGTTTGTTGAGATATTTTGACGAAATCATCATAAATTCAACAGCTTAAATTTCAAATTCCTCGTGCACTCTATAAATGCTTTTTTGTCTCGACACTTGAGTTAAGTAACTAAGAGTATGGGAAATTCGCTTAAATGACTAACTCTGTTTTTGGATTGTTGTCCCCAATCGATCTGTTTCATCAATTATTCTCCAATTCTCTCACCTACAGTGCCTCCCAGCGTTCGTGCCATACCCACATCCGGTCAACTGCAGGCTCGCAAGGGGGGACCCATTACGCTGGAGTGCAAGGGATCTGGTAATCCGGTGCCATCAATTTACTGGACCAAAAAGGTTTGCTTTGCCATTCAGCCTAATCCTATTTATTATACACTACATCTACTTTTAGTTGTTGTCAGTATTTGAAATATCTATGTGAGTTTTGAGCGAATTTCATTTAATTGAATTAATTATTTATGCTATTTTGTTTCTTTATGTTAATTTCAATGGCTTTTTAAAACAGTTTGCGAAAAGTTCAGTGAGAGGGGGAAAGTTAAGCGGAGCGCTTTTTAAATTACTTTTTAAGCACTTTCCCCTCTTGAATTTTACTTTCAAATTCGGTTTTCAGTTGACAGTAAAATCTCAGATGCATTAACAGAAATAGCTCGACCTAATTTTTTCTTAAAATAAAACTTTTGTAATTAATTAAGAAAACAGCAGGCTCAAATGGATATCTCCAAAGACTTCCATCACGTATTTGAGCTGTGTATTTCATTATTTGAAAAATATTTGTATACACACTTTTTAAACTTGTGCGTGAGTTTCTTTCAAAAATCCCTTCGATTGTTCACCTGTCTCGTAACTTTAAAAGTATCACTGTGTGATACATCAATCACTTTTTCCAAAATCCTTATGACGTCAAGGGAGAAACTGAGACTATAATTTTTGGCTGCAAATCAAATTTCTGATACATCAAAGTCACATTAACTTTCTCAATTCGATGATACATAAATCCAGCTGATTTCGATGAAATTTCGAATAGGTTTAAATACTCGAATTCTTTTACCTTGAGTGTGGACCTGGGACAGTTAGTTCTTAGGAGTGTCCATTTACATTAAATCACTGTCAACTGCATGTAATACCTATGCTAAATGCTATGATTGCAAATAGTTAACCCAAAATCGATACCCATACATGTGAATGTGATTGGGTATGTGTCATTTGAGAATTTCAGGTCAAATTGTAATTAATGCGATGCATGGATACACAAATATATTCTAGTAAACTGAACAAGCTGGCAAACGAATTGTTGAAAATGACCTCGTACACTTTTCGACAGAAGAGAGTTTTGGCAGGCATTCAATGAAGTCAGTGCCAAAGTGCTAGAAAAATGTGTTTGAGTGTGTGTGATGGTGTGTGTGTGTGTGTGTGTGTGTCTAGGAAAATGACTACCGTTTTGGTATGCACATTTTTCGTTTTCCTTACTGCACTTTGGCGCATTTGACATTTCCGTTCGATTTGTTTGCTTGCTTTGCACTTGACATCGGCAAATCTCAACCGTTCTGCTCTGTCTGCCTGTCCGTATGTCTAGCTGTCTGTTTGTCCGTCTGTCTGTCTCTCTGTCTGTCTGTCTGTCAGCCTGTCGTGTGTTCAAGGCAGGCAAAGTCGAGACTCCTTATGTAGATACACCGGTTGTCGCTGCAAAGTTGTATGTCATTTCATTTCGTTTCAATCTACTCCCATTTCCGTAACCTCAACTCGACCCTCACCTGAACGATGCACCGTCCACACCCCCTGCAACTATGTTACTTCGATGTTTAGTTTGTTTTTGTTTTTGTTTCTTTTTATTTGGAGTACACGTCAACGCATGTTCCCGTGGGTGTCACTTGGCCCCAACTTCGGTTGACAGAGACAGAGAAAGACGCGCTCTGCCAAAAGCCAAAAGCTGAATTGCTACAATCGAGTACAAGACATGATTTTCTTTTCTTCCCTATTACATGGGCCCTATTTGACTCTGTAGAATGTTCTGCTTACTTTTCAATATCGTCCTCTTCAACATGTTTGTGTTTACATTCAGTTTCGTATGTCGACCAGGTTAAGTTTTACTCTGCACAGTTTAACTTACAAGATCTTTGTTTTTTGTTCTTCGTTTCTTTTCCTGCTTTCATTTTGTCAAGTGCATTTGACTGTTGACATTCACGTTGACTTAACATTTATTGACTGTTGCTTTGCAAATTCACGTTCGATTGAAACATAATTTACAATGCAATTCTGCAATTCTTCTTCAGAGCGGCACTGGCAAATCTACGGCTCGAATCGGAGATGGACCCATCTTGACCTTGGACAAACTGGAGCGACAACAGGCAGGAGTTTATCAATGCACTGCAGATAATGGAGTTGGTGATCCAGTAACCGTCGATATGCGACTAGATGTACTATGTGAGTATATTGAATAATTACTTTATCTAATTTCCGAGAAATAAAACAAAACTAGGATGCAGTACAGATTTTGGGTTGAGTTTTTTAACTTATCTAAAGGTAATCATTGCGGTTAAATGCTTTCAAGCAGTGTTGTCTGAAATATGTTTCATATGTGGTTTTTTTAAAACAATAATAAAGTTTATATTTTATAAAAGAGTTTATGCTATTGTTATATTAACCATAATAGGAAAGCATAGAAGTTGTGTTTATAAACTCATACACATCATATTTTATTTTAATATAAACTCTAATTCAAACTTTGTCTGTTTTTCCAACTTTATAATAAAACCTGCGCTCTGATGGATGCCCTATGACTGATGCTGCAACCATTTAACTTATTGTCATTGTCCCTACGACGCTGTGTGTGTGTGTGTGTGTGTGTGTGTGCTTGTGTGCTGGTGTGCGTGACACGCACAGATCCGCCGGATATTCAAGTGGAAAAATCATGGATACACTCTGGCGAAGGATTTGAGGCGAAACTCGTTTGCATTGTTTACGCTGATCCAGTCGCAACGGTTTGTTTCTCTTTCGTTTTTTTTTGCTTCTCGTTTTTCGTTTGCTTGAATGTTTTAAATGCTTCGTTATTGTTGCATTGTATACGAGCAGTCTTTATATCGTTTTTGTTGCATTTGTTGTTGTAGCTTTTTAGATTATTATTATGAAATCGCAGTGTGGCTTATGCAACGAGTTGCTTTTCAGGTCACTTCATCCTTGTTTTCATAGTGCTTTTATTCCATTTCTATATCTGCATTTGCATCTGTAGCTTTTGCTGTCTCCGTATTTGTTTCTCTTTCTAGTTCCATTTGTATTCCTTCTTTTCAATTGCTTTCCTTTGGCTTTTTCGTTGGTAATTTAATGCCTCGTTTTTTTTTGTTGTTGTTTTTTTATTTGCCCCAGTTTATTTTTGAAGACCTCGAATTGCTAGCATGTAGTTCGAATTCGAGTTGAGAATGTTTTGAACATCAGTCAATTGAGAGTAACCGATTGGCCCACTTGTTGGCATTTTAAACTTGACAGGTGTCCTGGTACCAGAACTCGTTCCCGATACAGACAACCGATAGACGAATTATGAACACCAGGGCCAATCGACACACTCTCACCATACGACACATCCAGCAGGAGGACTTTGGCAACTACAGGTGAGTTCAGTTAAATCGATGGCCACAAACAGACAAGAGGCAACAACTTGTAGGACACAACAATAAACCTTTGCAACTTTCCACTGCAGCGTTGATTTAGTCAATTTACCAACTTTTGCTACAACTTATTTCACTTTTAGCCAGTTACCAGTTACCAGTTACCAGTTACCAGTTGGAAAACTGGCTAGATATGGACCAGCTAACCTGGCCAACTACACAAAAGTTAGAAGCTGCATTGTTTGCTATACATATATATGTATATATACATTTATATTTATATATACATACATATATATTGGGTGTGGCCTGTACCATGTTCTGACCATTATGTCGGCAAACAAGTTTTCCACATCAATGTCAATCTGTCTGCAACATATTAAAGGAGCGGAAGTTTCCCCATGTTGACACAACATTTCAGGCACAAAGTTTTTGTTTTAGCCAAGCCACCGACCATGTAGGACAAGCACGAGCCATCCATCGTCACCTGCCTCCTGCCACATGCCACATGCCGCATGCCGCAAGCCACCATTGCGAATGGCGAGTGGCTTTTGGACGGTACGTGCTTGGATTAGCTTAGCACAAAGCTGCCTCCTTTCCTATAAGAATGCATAGGATGCCTTCATGTCTCAACTCCCCAGGGAGTTGTCTCTCAATGGCACAACTTTCCACCGTGGGTGGCATTCGAATCCATTGCAGTCACAATTTACTGCATTGTACAATTAAAACATAATTCAATTGTTGTCAAAAATTAATTATGAATAATAAGATGCATGAGAAGAAACTAATAAATTTACATTTGCAAACAGCTGCGTGGCCGACAATTCTTTGGGACGTTCCCGCAAGTACATGGAGCTGTCCGGTCGACCAGGACCTGCTGAGTTCTACTCACCCAAATGGGGTCGCTCCTCGGATAGTTACAATCTGACATGGAAAATTGATAGTTACCCGCCGCTGGAGGAAGTGCGTCTGCTTTACCGCCGAGTGCTGGTAAGTAATCGATCCCGAAACTGCAACTACATGCTCAAGACCTATATTAAAGTAACAATGTAAACAAAGAAAGCCTTGATAAACTTGTGACGTCTAGACTTTAGAGACATCACAATAGCACAATTTCTCCATTTCTAACCACTTTCCCATTGTTATCGGTTAATCCGTTACGAACGTAATTCAATATGTTTGCGAGGTCGCTGCCACATCAGAGGAACTGAAATGTGCAGACTAATGAAGCACGTTGTTCTCATTAAATTCAAAAATCAACTTTGAGTTTATAAAAAAAGCTTAAAAAAAAGTATAAGAGTAAAAAAAAGATATTAGTACTATTTCCCTGACTTTGTGAATGGAATATGAGTACATTTTCTTAGTAAGAGCTTGTCGAATTACAAACAAAGTGCAATTAATGCCCGACCCAGGTTCGGCTGAGCCTCATAATGAGCATTAAATCAGAATATAATTAATTTAATGAGTTATCACTGACTGTGGCGCCATGAACTTCATCGAAAAGTCACTAATTTGTTTTGGTTTCTTGGGGCAACGAGTCTTAAGTCTTAAGTCTTAAGCCTGAGTAAAGACAAGGCGTCAGGCATAGGAAAAAATAATTGCCAGACATAAGCGCTCACATTTCATTTTGTTTTTCTTTCCTTCTCTCCATATATCACCCGACTGCGTAGATGAACGACACATTCCAGCAACCGGGAAGATGGCACGACTTTATACTCACGCCGGAGCATCGTCCAGCCACGGAGCCTCTAACACATATCATGTCCTACACCATTAAACATCTGCATCCAGGTGCTTACTACGAGGCGATTGTTCAGGCCAAGAATCGTTATGGTTGGAATGAGGTGAGTAAAACAAGGGATGCAGAAAGGGGATGCTTTTCCAATTCATAGATAAATCAACGCATGTTGACTGAGTTCGACACTTTGTCTAAATGCCAACCTGTCACCGAGTGACTGTGACTCTGACTGTGGGGGGGGGGCATGGGGCGGCTACTTAATCTTTATTTTGTGCGATTCTACTAAAAATTGACCCGTGTTTTTCGCTTCATTCTCGCCTCCCTGCAGGTCAGCGATATATTTCAATTTATTGTCGCCAGCAACAGCATGGACATTGCCCCCGAGGACGCCGAAGTGGTAGCCAGCTCCAAGTCTCGCAGCAATAGTGGAGCCCTCAGCAGCCTACAGAGTGTCTTGCCCCACTGCCTGCTGCTCCATGGAGCTCTGTTGTTGGCCTTTGCCTTGCGTAATAGCCAATTCGACAGACTGCGACTTGGCTTGGGGTAAGAAAACACACACACGCATGCACGCATACACACACTCACACACTCACACCCACAACCAAAGATGGCAAGAGAAACTTATATAAAGTCACATGTGTATTTGGAAGTTGGTTTAAAGTGCTGGCGAAGGCCAAGAGACAACGACTTGTAAACTATCCATACAACTAAGAGAGATCTTAGTCTTCAATGAACTCGGAGTCAGTCTGACTTTGATTTTTCTTTCTCAACTGCAACTGCAACTGCAACTGCAACTGCAACGGCAACTTCAACTGATGTCATTTTAATTTAAAACCAATGTTACAGTGTCCCAAAGTCCTGCAGCAAACTAACCAAAGATAACCTAACATAGTTTTTAAAATAATAATGAATGTAAAAATTATGCAAAAATTTAACAACCAGCAATGTAAATAATTTTTCAAGCATTTTGTCAGCGATTTAATTAGCATGAGAATCGACAGAAAAAAAAGCGGAAATAAAATGAATGCGACTAATGGAAAATAGAAAATCCGAAAAACATGAAATGCAATAACCAAATGAATAATTTCATATATACATATATGAAACAGAGAATCCATGGATGTCCGTGGATAATCCAGTCGAAATAGGTCGTGTAAATATGCATTAGATACTTGAATGTGAATTACATTTTACTCGTACTTTATAAAAATAAAATCTACAGAGCGTAAATAATAAATGTATGTAAATTAAGCAAACATTCTATAGTGATATTATTTAGTTTAAAATTAAATCAAATCAGAAAAACTACTAAAGAGAAAAGAAAATAAAAACATACCTATGAAAAGCGAACGAAACACCACTGTAAAATGTTAGTTGTAAGTTGTAATTTTCATAATTCCCATTATAAATGTTTTTTTACCAATTTCATTTTAGTTTGTTTTATATGTTGAGTTTCTGTGTTTTTTTTATTTTTCGCTCAGCTTAGTCGTAAGTGCACCGAGAACATCAATTTAGCATAAAGTTTTCAATGTAAATTAGAATTTAAGCAAACATGTTGTACCACCAATAGCAAGAACTCTACGATAAAGTAAACCATAAAGCATATTATCGAATACCAAGTAAATACCAAAAAGAATACGTGTGCATTTTTTGCAAATAGCAATTACAGTCAGTAAACATATTAACTAACCTTAAGTCGATGTACTTGCCACAAGATATTTGTACTCAGACATCGACCTGTCTGTCTATCTGCAGTTGAGCATAGTTTTATCAGCTTTTGCACCCACAACAGATCGTGTATATTATTCAGTTTAATGATGTTATATATACATACATTTATGTATATAAATATATATAACAAAGGCCAAGATAGTGTACGTGCCAGAGAGTCATGCAACAAATACAGTTGAATAGAGCATGTTGCATCCTCTGTGTACTTTTCTGCATAGTTGTACTTTGATTAAATAGTCGCGAATGAAATGATATTAATTAAATATGTGTGTACGTGTGTGTAAATTTCGTTGCCACTTGAGAGCATTACTACAGATACAGATACATCAACTTCAGATGCAAAATACAAATACAGATACAGATACAGATACAAATATGTGCAGCTGAAATGGTTTAATAAGAGAATCTAAACACTTTTTATTAGACTGCATTAACTGCATTAGCATCAACATAAGCATAACACACATTTCTCGATTTATCGAGCAAGAAAGCAAAGTTAATGTGAGAACATTACACGGTCGGCAATGCCATTTCTAATCGTAACGTATTTACCAAAAATCAACTAATTACCAACTAGTTCTATGCTAATTATGGTGGTTATTGCACTATATAAGAAACATTAACGATAATGAAACAAAATCTCTAAATTATTCGAATACAAAATAAAGCATTAGATGTAAAATAAAACCAAATTTGTTTTACTTTTTATTTGCTGAGGTGTTTATAGGATTGATTATTAAATAAATAATGAAGTAAAATCTATCACTACGCGAGTATCAACTGAATTTACATGATTTGAGCTTGCAGAATTTCAACTAGTTAACAAGTGTTGCAAGTTTAATTGGTCTAAATGCTGGACATGTAATGTGGCAGTCTTTATAAACCAAGACAAACTTTTATCAAAATTTGCAAGTAAGTTTAAAACATCATCGATAAGGTCTCAACTCAACCAGCAGCTGCAGAGCAGAACAGTGCATTTTATTATTATTCTTTCAGTTTTTTTTCCTTTCAGTACTTAGTAGAGACCTAACGACATTACCTCGAGCAGTTTTAAGCTTCTTTTACCAACAGAATGAGCATGAGTGAGTGAGTGAGTGAGTCAGTGAGTCAGTGAATGAGGCAGTTGAGGGAGTGTGATGGAGGGAGAGAGTGGACACCGCATACGTGCCCGGTTTAAATTATAAAAACTTTTGCATTTCCTAAAAGTTTATGCATGAAATTTTATAGAGCGCACAACTACTTGAGCTCCGTTTTTATAGAAATGCATTAAAACGCCGAGAAAATAAAGGCCGACGAGGTGGCTGGCACCACCCGGTAAAACCAGTCCGTTGCCCCATCCACCCGGAAATTTCAGCTATTGAAAGTTGCAACACAGAAGCAGCGTTGTTGCCACTTTCTGTGCCGGTATTTGCATAGAACAAGTGCGCCACATCGATGTGACGCCTCTCTGTATGTATGTATATGTATGTGTGTGTGAGAGGGTGTAAGTGGGTGTGGCAATGTGGGCGCCACACTTCAAACTTAGTGACCATTATGCATGCAAGTCTCAATATATTTCACATGAATTTTAATGAAATTTGCAATGTATGCAGCAATGCGGAGAGTTCTCTCCCTCTCTCTCTCTCTCTCTCTCTCTCTCTCTTTCTCTCTCCGTCGCGTCGTCTTCGCCTGATGTCGTGTCGTGTCACTGACCAGTGTTGGGTAACTGCTTCAGTAATTGCCACAGCCACAGCCGAAAAGTGTGCTATGAAATTTTTGTAAATCACATAATGCATAATTGCACTGCCAAAAGAATTGGAACATGAAGGAGGGACGGGGGAACAGGGGGGCAGGGGGACAAACTTTTGGCGCATATTAATTAGCTCGTTTATCATTTGAACACTTTTTTGACAGTCAACGCGGGACTGCTCAAGCCATGTAAAATTAATTAAGTTGCGCCACAAGCAAACTCTGAGGACATATTCACATAGATGCCAAAAGCAAACCAGCAACAAAGGGAAATCACAGAGACAGAGAGAAGGAAAAGAGGAGAAAACAGTGGTTGCCACAGAGCTGACTGCAAAATGAAATCATAATTAATATTGGTAAAATTGGCAAGGGCAACGCCTGCACTCGCTGAATGTTCAAACTTGCAACAATTAAAAATTGTACGCATTGTGTGTATTTCTCTCCTCTTCTCATTTGGCACTCCGGTGTGCACAATAACTGACAGGCGGACAGCCGGAGAGGCGGAAAGGCGGACAGACGAGCAGGCGACAAGACGAGTGCGATTCCAACTTTTATAATTAAAATTTTGCATTTTCGCTCATTCTTTTTGTTCATCTTAATTTTCTATTTTTTTCTTTTTTTTTTCGTTTTTTTTGGACAGCAATGAAAAAGTAAATGCAGGCAAATCATAAAGCTACATGAAAGAAAACTTTCCAAGCCAAGTGCGAATTAAATTAATTTTCAACTGATTTGATATTTCGAAAACTGTGCGAAAGTTTTCGCTCTTAAATGTGCGATAGATCGAAAGAGAGAGAGAGAGAGAGGAAAGAGAGACACTACTCCTACTTCGAAATGTGAAGCGAGTAGAGTAAACGGTGTGAAATATATAAATGCGAAAGTGTATAAAGATGCAAGGATAGTGAGACAGAAAACTGAACTTTAACTTGGAATAGATAAGAAAAGTTGTTAGAGTGAGTGAGTTGGAGAAAGACAAAATAGAATAAATACAGAGCGGGACAGAGCGAGATTTGACTTGAAGTTGAAATTGCCAATACTCTTACAGATGCGATATTAAGGTGTTGAAAGCGACAGAAAGAGAAAAGCAGAGTATCGACTTCACAGTGAGATTCCGCGTACACTGCCTCGGGGTCAAATAGACTGGCAATAATTCAGTTCAATTTAGAAGCCTTAACCCAAAGTGGCCAAAACAAGGCTAAACTTCGAGCAGAATGAGACGGGGCAACAGCAAAAGCGCAATACGAGTGCCAAATAAATTTACATAATTCCTCAGTCAAAAACAGGACCAGCAGCAGAAGGAGTCGGAGGAGGAGCTTTGATATTTATGGGTGCAGCTTAATGACGGTTTAAAATGTTGTGCGTGGAGGATGTAAAGATCCCTCTTCCCTCTGTCTCCCTCTCTGGCCACATCCTGGCGAACGAATGGCAAAAGAAATGAAAATAAACCACACACATAGGCACATCCAGGCCCAGCATTATGCTAAAACAAATCTACATAATTTAGAAGAAGGCTGCCAATGAAGCAGCCTACAAATAACAACAAACCAGGGATGCGTCTGTCATTGGAGCACAAATCAAAAGCCGGCCTCCTTCAAGTTTCCAGTGAATTGTTTGCGGATGTTAAGAAAAATTTGTACATCAATCGATTTGGTTTGATTCTTTGCCAGACAGGCAATCGGGCCAAGTTAGTGAGCGGTGTTGGCCGCATGAGATTTACATAATTCATCGCGTTGTACCCTTAGATTGAGTACTTGGGTCCTTTCTCTCCTGATTGCCAACGGTAACTCATTTGGCACAAACATAGCGGCAAATGTTTGGTAAATTGGATTAATCCATATGCCTCTTTTTCAATGCTTTAAACTTGTTTTAGCCACCTTATATCTCACTTTTGTTAGTCGAAACTTGGCCAATTACAATTTGTATACATAAATATTGAAATGACATTCGCATTGTTCTTGGTATTTGGCTGCGATGTTGTTGAAAGAAATAAACAAAAAACAGAAGAAAAAAAGTTGAGAACAATTTAGCATTTGCACTGTTAGACAGATCTGAATTATGTTTAACTCATTTTGAAAATATCGTGAACAAAAACCCGAACTGTGTATGACTGAATAAGAATTAAAAGTCCGACTTTTCTCGACGACAGCAAAGTTCAGGCAAAAAAAAAATGTAACTCTCACTTTGTTTTCCATGCACAATACCAGAATAAGGTAGGTGAGGTGGGAGGTGAGTTGGGGATTGGGATTGGAATTGGTTGTAGGCAATCGTTGCATAAAATTCAGCACAGGATCGTGGGAAGTTGCGGTCCTTGGATAAAACAAAGACTTCCTTGTGAAAGCAGCCAGGTAAGAAGCTGAGAGCTTCGAACAGAAGCGCGTTAAGCACTTTCTTTTCATTAATATAAATGCTTCAAAGTTAATCCAGCAGAGAAAGAAAGAAAGACCGAGCTGGCACAAAAGCCAAGACCTTCCAGGATGCTTACTGAGAATGCTGGCTAATCCTTCAGTTTTGAACTTTATCTCAGACTTGGCCTCCATCTACAACGTTCGCCTTTGTTGGATTACGGATTACTTTGGCCATGCAAAATTATTTACTGCAGTGCAAATGACGCGAACTGTGTGGCTTTGTGGTTTTTCATAATTTACGTGACCCGCCCTCCGCCCTCCCTCCCCCTTACTCCCCTTATCCCACTCCATATCCAGTGAAATGGACGTCACGCTCGCTTCCGCGCCTTTGCCTGTGTGGTGCACATTTGGCACCATGTTGCATGCCATCCACCTTCTGATTCCACCGCTCGGATGAAAGTTGACCAATGGCTGCTTATCAGGCGAGAACATGTTTCTACGGAATTTCATTAGGCTTTAACCCCCACCGCCCCTCAACCGCTCTCTCCCTTGGTGCTGTTGTTGCCTAATGTCCGGTTGTTGGCCTTTTTTTATTGCGTTGTCGTTGTTATTTGTCGCAGTTGTTGTTGTTGGCCATGGCCGCTAATGGCGTTACTTCGTTAGTTGTGCGATAAGATTTTCCCAACTGCCAATGTAGTCAAACATATCTGGTAGCCATTGTTTCACTCTTTAAAGATCACATGTCAAATTCCTACATGGCCAACAAACATGAATATATTTAATTAGCAAAGGCTAGCGTCAATTAGAGTCACAGTTGGTTGGAAATTTCTTTGTTGTTTTTTTTTTAAATACTTTAATATTATCCTCATTTTAATTTTCTTATACCTGTAAACATTCTTTAATTTTTTTTTTTAATTTAGTCCTACGTTTAAATAAAATGGTATCAGTATATTATTTCGTAGATGCTGTTCGTTGAAACCGCTGGTGTACTCCATTCATTCTTAGACTACTGTTGATAATCGTCAGATTTAAGCATAGCTCTGAAACAATATAATAGCTTAGGTAGACATATTTATATCAAGTGTGCTCAAGGTTATCGCTTTGTACTAATTGCGGGGCTCGAGTACAAAGTACAAGTATGCGCTGGTGTCTTGTAATTGCCGTGTATACAACGCTGAAGAGCTGTTACTCAATCAAAGCCTTGTGCATGGTCGCTTGTCACGAGAGAATCTAATTCGAATTAAAGTTCAGCCAAGCGCTTACACAATCCAATCGCATAAAAGTCAAAGGATGTGGAACTGTTTTAGGCCCAAAACCAGTCGCTTTTCCAGGCACGTTTACTATGTTCACGTCTGTCCCGAGCAACTGTCGCACGCAACTGTCACGGCACGAAAGGCTTTTCCCACTCCTCGTCCTTTTCCTCCTTCATCTGCTACTCCTGCTCAGGCTCAGCGACTCTACAAGGCAGTTGAAACCACAATCATTCACATTTAAATTAACATTTCCCGGCGACGATTATCCTAATTGGGAACGAGCCGGCTCAGTCAAAGTCAGTAGACTACACACACATATACACATATCTGTGTTACCAAAAAAAAAATGTTGGTAAATTTGCATTAGGTGCTTCACATTTGTTAAAATAAAATTTCGTGTAACTAGTTGGAATTTTTTTAAGGCACACGCGAATTTATATACTCCTATTATATGGAAATTAAAACAAACGAAATTAATCAAATTAGCATTTCATACAAATAGCAAAACATTCACTGCCTTATGGCAACAATTTGTTAATGAATGAGTCCTTCAAGGACTGAAGGACGGTCAGCCATCCCAAAGGTCGAGCTTGATTGCACAATTTCAGTTTGTAAATCCAACTCGAAATTAAATTCAAAACAAAATTATGTTCTGACAGTCCAAAGAGACAAAGCTAGCTGGTATTTTAAGTTTTTTGAATTCGTTCCCTGTCCTGGATTAAGCCTGGCTATAATTTCTGATTCACGACTTACATAAGTTAAGAAAGTCCTCCTACCTCCATGTACAGCCATTACGCTTTACTGCCTTACAAGGTGCAGGCCATAAAAATTATTTATTGGCCAAAACTGTTAAGCGACGTTCTTACATATCCTCAGAACAATTGCAGAGTCTGACAGCATATTTCTGATTAGAATAGATAAACCCTAAGGGCCATTCGTAGAATATTTAATACGTCAATTTTTTAAAATTATCTTCAGGATTTATCGATTAAATTTAAAGTGCATCAGATATACGTCATGTCTCGTTTGTCTCTAATGTAGAAAATCACAATGACCGGAAGTTGAATGTTTAGACATTCTCTTCGACTGCTTTCAGCTGATTTGACAATTGCAAATTACCTGTTCAAATTTCATGGAGGTCAGGAAAAAATAAAAATAGATCGAAAACTGGCAAAATCTTTGAAAAAAAAACTTAAGCCTAATGGAAAGCTATTACACATATGAGAGAACTAGAGAGAACTTTGGATTAAGCGTTAAAAGGTGACCTGAATGCAAGTAAATCCGAGTTCAAATGAGTTCTGAAAAATTGTAATCTTAATTTTCAGGAAACAACATTTTTACGGATGTGTGTAAACAGAGAGTAAACGCGCACATGCGGAAAACATTGACTCTTTTATTTATTTCGTGAATTTGTTGCTTTTCGTTTTTGTTAAAACGTCAACTGAAACACTTGACGTTCACTTTTGACTTAATGCAACCCGCATACAGGCATTGTGAGCCAGACACACAGTTATTCACACACTCAGTAACACACACGTACACAGTTATTCACACTCATACATATAAACAGCAGTTAAAAGATCAAATGAGGTCGTCGGCTCTTATCCGAACAATGCAAAGTACTCGACTAACAGATACTACGCCTAAACTCATAGGGTAATTTCTACTTATATATTTCTGGTTGATATTTAAAAGAATAAATCGGGATAAGGTTTATATAAGTATTTTCATATATTCTATATCAACTTGTTAAATCTCTATTAAATTATTTTGTATTCCCATTTAAAGAGTATGCGACAGTCAGTCACTGCTCAAAGTGCAGCAGAATGAAAAACCGACTTTTCTAACGAGATTCAAATGTGTCTGTGGTTGTGTACTTTTTTCCTACAAAGTGCTGAAAATGTTCTTGACTGAAAAATTAGCAAATTTATGACATATACTCTGATATACGTATGTGTGTATGTGCTTGACGTCTAGTCTAGGCCCATTTGACGAATCTGCTTCGGGGCATAATCGAGATTTTTTCTGATGCTCTGTTTCTGTTTCTGTTTTTGTTTTTGTTTTCGTCTGTCAAAGGCGTTAAGATCAAACAGAGAAGAGACATCGAGGTGAAACTGAAGGTGACAACAGCAGCAACAAATGGACATGTCACGCATACTTAATATGCCAGGGGTGGATACAAACACATGCACACAGCCCTTATCCTAAACGAGAGGTCCCTCTTTTTGGTGGGTTCGGTGTGGAAGGGTTGGGGGTCACGTCTGAGAGCTTGTTATGATTTTGTGTTGCCCTTTTTTCTGATTTTATTGTGTGAATATGTGCCACATTATTCATGATTAGGTTGGTTTGTTGCCCTACGCTTAAAAATGTGTGCGTTTTTTTTGCTACCCCTAATTTTGGGGTGTCTCTGTGTGTGTGTGTGTGTAGGGGGTGCACAGTATGTTTCGTAAGTATGCCGCCAGTCGTGCGTAATGCAGCCTATTTATCAGAGGACAGGCAGCTGAATTTCCAGCTAGAAGCATTGTGATCCCAATTCGTAGCTTAATTAGCCAAAGCATCCATTGTAGGGCTCGAATCCGAACGCTAATGAGGCCAATAACTCAATTGTGGCAAGAGTAAAGTGGAAAAGTAACGACAGCGAGACACAAATCTAGAAAGTCTTAAAACGTTTACACGCCATTTAAATCAAAACTAATGCCCAGACCGAGTTTTACAGGGCACCTGCCGCCCCACCTCCTTTTCCCATTCCTTTCCCCTCACAGTGTCTTCTTGTATTACTCTGTTAGCCAAGTTGAAAATCATTTCGTTTTAATGACTGACTCCACGCTTCGTATAAACTTTTTAATTACAAACTTCAATTACAATTAACGAGCGCGCAAAGAACCTAAACAAAAAGTCCAACATCAAGAGGACCAAGGACCAAGGACCAGGCACCAAAGAGACACTGAGCTCAGCTCAACTTGGACACAAGTCAAGCCCATACCCCTTTTAAGTTGCTATTGGCTCAAAACACTTGCATAATTGTCTTGAAATAACTACTCAGAGAAGGCAAAAAAATAGATAGGAATAAAGAAGGACAACTGAGAAGCAGTTGATTTTGTTCTGACCATGCTCGCGTTTAATCAAATACAACTACAAACACATTTTTAATCCATGTCCATGGGTGATTAAGAATAATCATAATTAAAGTCCACGCTGCACTTTCATTACATGCTTTTATGTAGGCTATCATTTTCCATCCTCTTCGGCTTTTTTTCCAGCTCCTGTTTCGCCTTGACTTCTTAATCCCTGACGTCTTCATTATTAAAAAAAATGCTGGCCTGCTTAGACTCAAGCAAGTATTAAGAAAACAGCGTAAGATGCAAAAGAAATCTTATTCTTTATGAGTTCTTAGTGAAGTCAACATTAAATTTACCTAACAAAATATGTAAGTTTTAAGATATTATAATTTCAATAAACTTTTAATAAATGAATTCAATTTTGTGCTTTTTCAATTAACGGAAAATATCATGAAATTAAACATTTAATCCCAACAATTGCCTTGAATCAACACTTTATCTGCAGATTTAAAACTAATCTGACGACCTGTATTTTTTGTATTTTTTAGTCTTATAAAGAGTGTATAATATGGTACTATTCAACTATAAAAACGGAAACAAAAAACTAAGAAACGTGAAATCTCTTAAATCAAATCTTTTATGCAGTTCTACAAAATGTCTGTGTTAAATTTAGCATTTTAAGACTCAGATAACTGAAATACTTATTTTGATGATTTAAGTGAAAACAAAAACTTTGTAATTTGATGCTTTGTTAGAAGAAATGTAAAAGTTTCAGTCGAACAATTGGCATGTTTTTGCTTTTATATTTAAATGTCGTCTGCAATATTTGACAACAGAGGGGTAAACACACCAAAATAATTGTACTTTTTCTTTGTGGATTGATATGTGAATGTGATTTGAACTTGCGGCATAAATTGGTGCAAGGAATTTGCAATTTCGACTGGCAGTCGATGTTGAGCGAGTCTATTGAATTTCATCAAACACCAGGCAATAAATTGTCGAAAAACATGAGCTGTCCTCGTTGTTTGGTGGCATATCTGATGACACACCTGATCCTGGTCATAAAAAAAGAGCCATCTATGAATGCAATCACGACAAGGTTTATAGCAGAAATCAAGCAAAAATCAGTGAGAAAGGTAGGGGAGGAGGAGAGAGAGAGGGGAGTGTAAGAGGCAGACTGAGAGTGCAGCTGCCACCAACGGTGGCACTATTCGCATCATCATCAAACAAACCGCAATGTGTGACAACAACTTTGCATGTCTTACTAGCATTTAACATTTGCGTTTCGTGTTTCATGCTATCTAGTTTGTCCTCGTCCTCGTCCTCGTCCTCGTCCTCTTCTTTTATTTTCCTTTTTTTTTTGTCCTTTACCAAATATTGTGTCCATTTGCATGTGTTTGTGTGTGTGTGTAGGCGAGAGACAACGGGACAATAAAAGCGAAATTGAAACGCAAGCAATAAGTTACGAAGTCTTTGTCAAACAAGTTTTATATTGCATGCACATTGTACATGCCACACAACAGAATCGAAACTCCGACTGCAACTGCAACAGCAAATGCCGCATTCAAAAAAGAAAATTGAAAATATACATATATTTTTATGGAAATAGTAACAAACAGCTCAATAAGCCAAAACACCATAGCGAATGCTTAATGAACACATAACACGTCAACTGCGAACAAAGGGAAATCAATTATTGTGAAAATCTTTGAGCCATCCATTAGATAATACACAAGTGAAATTAACAAAAATTGCAGCATGAAGTTGGAAGCTGGAGGCTGGAGGCTGGCGGCTGAAAGGGAACTGCATTGAAAACATGACATAAACATGTTCGAAGAGCCTTTAATAATTGACCGTGCTTGTCGTACTGAAATCGTTGTTCAACTCGTGCTGACGGCACAATTCAATAAATTGTTTTTGTTGCCGCTGCCAATTGCCATTGCCATTTACCATTTGGCATTTACCATTTGGCATTTGCAGTTTGCCGTTTGCCGAGCGGCGATTACAACAATAACTTAAACAAATACTGTGGACGAGTACTCGCTCAGCATCTGGTCCAGCCAACGTGACGTATACGTAATATTTCATTTGAACAATGTACACGCAGCAATCGCAGTTGAGTGCATGTGTGTGTGTGTGTGTGTGTGTTTGTTTACTTTTGCCACATTCTGGTATTGGCATAACAAAGGTAAGCTGCAACACGACGCCTACAAGCGTTTACGCAAAGGTTCAACACCGTTATTTATTTAATTGCATTCAATTTGCGGTTAATTGTTAAACAATGCCACACAACGGGAAAGAGTGTACGAGTCCGGCTATCAACTTCCTTTGACCGGACAACAGCTGTATATAGCCAGGAGTCGGGGGACGGGAGTCGGCAGTCGGCAGTCGGAAGTCGGGAATAGGAATGGGGCTTCTCTGTCCTGTGGTCATTCAGCTCAGCTGGTCAAGTGTATGCTTGTTGTGCAAACAAATACAAGTGCGGTTTTAATTGAACTCAAGTGGCATGCTGCGTTTCGTTGTGCTACGCGGCGTATACTCGATTTTTACACACGTGTGCGGCCAAGTGTAAAGCTGAGGCCAAGAGAGAAACAAAAGGACGCTTGCTCTGCGGGCCTAATGAGTGAGCAAATATTTGTTCAAAAACGTTCGCAAATTAAAAGTAATTAGCTTTCAACTTGGCCATAATATCTGTAAATTGTTCGAAAGGCCAACACTCTACAGGGAAACAGAGAGACAGAGAAAGATTGAATGAGAGAGAGAGAAAGAGAAGGAGAGTACAGGCAATTTATTTGCCGGGAAATTACGACAAATTTCATATAAATTGCAGCTGATAAAACGAAACAAAAACAATTATAGTAAACAAATCAGTTTCAGTTAGCACGTACAGTAAATTGGTGGCCAGACTTGGCGTGGCCAACAAGCT
This sequence comes from Drosophila phalerata, assembly GCA_951394115.2. Classification (NCBI taxonomy): domain Eukaryota; kingdom Metazoa; phylum Arthropoda; class Insecta; order Diptera; family Drosophilidae; genus Drosophila; species Drosophila phalerata. Next base: position 5,377,826 of record OX596005.2, read on the forward strand.
CTGACTGCAATTGTTGACCAGTAAAATTAGCATGCGAATTCGAAATAAAGTAAGTCCACACTTCATTGAACGCTAATCGCCCCAAATGCGACTGTTTCCCTGCGCGTGTGTGTGTGTGTGTGTGTTTAGGTCGGTTTGTACCCAATTAAATTGTGGCTAAAATGAATCAGAGCCTCCTATGGCCACTGCAGATTCATTCATGCCGCATTCAAAATTCAAACAAAAATTGTAATCGCATTTTTAAAGGATTACAAACATGTTACACGTTTTTGGCCATAATCCATTGCGTACATTTTTGGCCCGCAGCCTGAGATTTCCATTCCATTCCCATTCCATTCCCATTTACACTCCCTTTCGCACGATTCCCAGGTGAACTTTTGCTGAAATTGCTGCTGCTTTTTGCGGTTAATTGCTGCATGCGAATTATTTTATGTTTTTATCGCAAGTGCAATTCAATCGCGATATTTATATAATTTATTTCAGCAATTAGTTTTGTTTGCGTTTGAATTATACAATTTAGTAGTCACCGAACTGTTAATTATAATCACACACACGACTAGATTTTCATAGATAAGTATGTGTGTTGGTCTCAACTTAAATTTAAATTGCAAATTTACATATAAGAACAAATATATGTCGCACATAAAAGCAACTTCAGAATGCGATGAGAGAGAGAGAGAAATTTGCAGTCAGTTTTTTCTGGCAGTCAATTCTAGATTCTAGTCGGTTATTGGACTATCGGAAATAGTATGTTTTCCATTTAAACTTCGCCAAGTTAAAGATAATCTGGAATTGAACTGAAAATTCTTCTGGCGAAACGGAACTGAGGGAGGAGCTAAGACAAACATCCGAGTCACCTGCCGGAACAAGTTGGAGATGTGATAGCAGAGCTAAGAGAGCTGGACTCCTCTTTTGTCTCCTCCAACGGATATCGCAATGTTGGCAATGAAAATAAATTCCATAAGAAACTGGAAAAAGTTGTGAAGTGCCAAAGACTTGCGAATATGTAAACAAATACTCGTAAAAAGGGCAACTGTCGCTGCAGCCAAGTAAGAGGAAGGAAGGAAGCAAACATACACACACACACACACACACAACTACAACTACAGCTACTGTTACACATACAGTTACATTCACAACAGCCATTGGCAAACGAATGTTTATAGCACTAATTTTATTTGTTGAACTAACAGAAGCAACAACACAACTGCCACAACAATATCTGCAGTAAGGCAAACGCAAATAAATGTGCTTAGAAAGAAACATACGCGCAAGACTGTAATAGACTGAAATTGTGGGGAGTGCACGACTAGAAGTTAGGTTCGTAACAAATGTGAAGACTGCCTGTGGAAGAAACTGAATGATATGTTTATACCTACGATAATATATACCAAACTACTGGCATACCCAATTCTATGACATTACAGGGTATAAAGTACGATCCAGGCAAATTCATTGAGGGACATAAAACCCATACGACATTTGCCACATAGTCGAGGCGTCAAATACTGGCCAAGCAATTGGCAAATGCGTGAAAACGTAGCACTTCATTCACACTCAAACACACACACACACACACACACACACATGTGGCCATTAAGAAAGACCCTATCCACCCCTCACCCCTATTCGTAAAGCCGTATTCCATTCTTTCGCCCGCGCTAAGTAAACATAAAAAGAAACTAAGGCTACAGTTGTGTCTGGCGAACGATTTATACGACTATTTGGAACTGGTAACCGGTATGGGGTAAGAGTCGGATCAGAAGTAGGAGTAGATGTATGAGTGGCAGTGAAGATAGTAGTAGGAGTCGTGATGAAAGTAGTAGAAAGAGTAAATGCTGCCTAAGTGTGCGTAAATCTATAAAGACGCACATCTGTCTCGTTGCCGATGTCGCTTCAGTTACCCACGAACCTATCGTATATTCGTAGTTCCTCTCTTCACTTCACTTCCCTCTCTTACTGCCTCTGTTTGTCTCTCAATCTGTCTGTCTGTCCGTCTGTCCGTCTGTCTGTCTGTCTGTCTGTCTGCCTGTTTTCATTGCCTGCCCATTGGTTTGTTTTAGTTCGTTTGTTAACACATCGTTACTGTGAATGTTTCATTCGCAGTTCTTTAAATGTTCTCTATCAAATTCGAAATCCGAACTACGAATATTCGTTTTATTATTTTTCTTCAAGCTTTCTTCCGTCTGCTTTCTTTCGACTGCTTTCTGTTTTCTGTTTTCTGTTTTGAAATTGATAGTTTTAACAAGATTATAATCTGTTTATTCTGCAAAGTGTAACATAAGAAAACAATTTAATTGCCCATGTAACGAATGTGAATTGTGTCCTTGTGCCCTTTACTATTTGATATAAAATGAGATACATTCTCTTTTATGGCACTTTACAAGGAATGGAATCTCACACTCCATAGTTCGAGTATACCTTGAGTTATACTGAAATAATTTAAGCTTTTTGCTTAAATTGCCATCGAGTTTCTCACTCTGACAAGATGGGGAAACTGTGAACTGGCAACAACAATTGAGCTTATTTCCGGCGGAAGCATCAGTGTTTGGCAATTTCCGGTCTGCTGCCGCCCTATCAAGGCATTTTTCTATGCACAGCATCTTACCAAGGCAATAAATGTTAATACATATTAGCCAAATGCCTCCGGGACACACTGGTAAGCAGCAATTTACGGCTAACAATATGAGTTTCTCAACATCAATTATTCGTCATATGCAAAAGTGGACTGGGAAGCATCGCCTTTTGTTTTCGAATCTAAATTCGTATTCATTCATTCATTCATTAGCATTGAATACTCTCGTAATCATCATCAATAATCTTCTTGAAAATACATTGCAAATTAATTTTGACAGCTTATGGCTACGATTAATATCAATTATTTGCCAATAGCTGCCAGTGCAGCTCATAAGCCTGGCCAGAACTTAAGCTGCAACAACACCAACAACAGTAGTACAACAGAAACAGCATCCCAAATGCGCATTTATTATGCCTCATTGATAACTGAATAGGAGCAAAGTCTTTGATGAGTCTGAGGCCTCGTTGGCCTGAATTTGAAGTCTCTGCATGTTCATTTTAATTGGTGTCTATCCCATGGGATTAGCATAGTTATTACCAAAACGCTCAACTTAAAATCCCTAATCCTGTACTCTTTGTTTATCATGGAGAATCACTTTAATTTTAGACTTAGACAAGCTGCTGAGTTCTTTCTTAAGTATTCAACAAATTTGTTGCTTAAAGTATTATTATGTCATCAACTGCTTACACCGCAAAAACAAATAAGCAGTTCTTATTTCAGTCTTCTGATTAAAATTAGGAAATAAACATTAACTTTTCATATATACCATATATATCAAATTCGTGTAAAGAATTTACTTAAACCATCAATTTTCACAGTAAAACAATTCTATATTTTACTAAATTTAATTTAATTTCTGCTAAAATTTAAATAATCCGTGTCTTATCTAGAATTATGGCAAAGCAAATACATATTTTGCGGTGTAACTGCATCCAAGGTAATTCGCTGATAGTTTTCGTTCAGTGTAGATGTCAGTGTTAAATTATGCATGCCACTGCAACAGAAATCTAAAATTAAATAATATTTATTTATGCAATTTTGCGGTAGACCAAATCGCATCTATTCAATTTACTATTCAAATTGGTCTAAATGTTTTCGACCCCAAAATGAAGAATCTTATTAGAGAGAGGTAAAATGAAAATGAATATAAAAATAATACATATAGTATTATGTGATGTGAAATATCATCAAAATAACAATTGTTGATTATTTGAATGTTTGCTTCTTTATTCGAATAATGTGCGGATTCAAAGGTTATCAGCGAAGCTATTATCAAAGCGACAAGCTTGTTGTGGTTTGAATAATTCTGAGCTATTCACGAACAGCGGCTGAATGTCAACTAGATCATTCGTAAATTGAAGCGTGATCAAATCGAATATGAATTTACTGCTGCTCATAGTAGTTTTCAGTGGTGCTGCTTTGATGGTCAGTGGTGCAGAAGGCTCCGTCCTGAGTCGCCTGCTCCACCGGGAATCGCAAGTAACCACAACGTCCACGACAACGCCAGAGCCGCGACGACAACTCTTCGTACAGAACAACGTGCCACATGTGGTAGCTGGCTGCGAAGCGCATTTCTCGTGCAGCAAGAAGCTAACAGTTGCTACTACCCCATATCCCTGTGTCAAGTACTGCCTGAAGAGGATCGAGTGTCCCAACAACCAGGTACAGCGTGGCAAGCCCAACGAGTGCGTCCTACTGGACGAGGCACAAGTGCTGGCCGAATCCGCGATAACCCAGCCAACAGAAACATCTGCGACAAGCGGCGGTGGTGCCACCACCGAGAACATCATGAAGGTGGCCATGATTGACTTCCCCTGCCAACCCGGCTATCTGCCCGACAGTCGCGGTCGCTGTCGTGAGATCTGGTGAACTTTAGCATTATAACTTCAAAGTTGAGAGTTGTGCGTTGTGAGTTAATAAAGCCAAAAGTAAACAATGTGAATGTGTCTGGGAAGTGAAGAGGGGGGAGTGTGCGAGAAGGCGGGAAGGCGGGTCTCTCGTGTTGCCAACTATTTTGTCTAATTACATATACAAGAACAAGCTGAAAAACAAATTGCTAATTTACACGTAAATAACTCTATTTCATACTGTTAGCTTGGTGTGTTGGCTTGGCCATAAAATGTCTCAGCCAAAGCCACAAGCTGCTGGCCAAGGCTAGCCGAGTGGGCGATAAAAAAGTACAAGTATTTAAATTAACAAATGACAAAAGGCGTAGACAATCACGTGATTAACGCACATTTCGACCAGGAATTCTCTCCTAACTGTTAATATGATGCGCACCCAGCTGAAAGACAACCCCTAGACAATCCTCAATCCCCAATCCTCAATCCCCAATCCTCAATCCCCAATCCTCAAGCCATTAGATTGGCTGGCGTCTGGCAAAGTGAAATTTTTATGTGTCTTCGTCATGTTAATTGTTTGACTTTGACGAGTTCATTTCTGTTGTTTGTTATTGTTTTGTGTTAACGTTAAAGTTGATGATGTTGCTGTTGGTTAGTGTGGTTATTATAAGCCATAATTTCTGCGCTTATAAAACTCACAATTTGCTGAAGTCAAGCGAAAAACGCAACTAACTTTATTAACTGACTGCGCAGCCAGCGCCAAGTTTGAGTTCATTTCAGCTCATTCTTTTTGTTTTCTTGATTTCCGTTTCCGGCGTCGCGTCGAGCCAACTTCAGCTTTAGCTGGCTTTCTGCTTCAGCTGCTGCTTATGGTAATCAGCTCATACCAAAAATTCCACCTTTTGCCAGCCACGCCCACCTGTGTGTGTGTGTGTGTGTCAGTTTGTGTATGTGCCGGGATACCTGGCGTGGCATTTGGAAATTAAACCGCACACGGCCCTTAAAATTTTATAACTTAATTTTTTGTTGTTGCACAGTTTTCCGAGTTTTTCTTTTACGTTTTTACCTGTTTTTGTTGTTGTCGATGTTGTTGTTGTTGGCTTTGGCATTTTTGTGAACTTTTTGATTTGATTTTCGCCTCCTGCCACTCACAGTTTTTGTTGTTCGTAGTTTCGCTTTTGCCAGACTGTGTGTATGTGTGTGTGCGTGCGTTGGGTGTCTTCTACAACACACACACACACACACACATACACCTACAATGGCATAACTGTACTCTGTGTTTGTGCCGCTTTTGGGTATTGCCACGTGACCTGCTTTCAGTCGGGAATTGGCCAAGCGTATTACAATAATAAACTTGTGAAATGTATTTTATACAGGAAAATACTTTTGCCGCGCTGATAAGCTTGATCTATAGGCAACAGGCATTTGAATGGCCGAGCGATAAGGACAATTGCCTTCGAAAAGGGGAGACAGAGGGGCGTGCCCAGCGACCATTTGAAAGTTAAAGTGATTGAAAGTCGACATAATTCAATTGCTTAGGGCTAATTGCAATAATTTAAATGTTTTTTCTGTTGTTACGCTATTTAAGCTATGCACTGCTATAACAAAGTATACCCTGTAAACAATGAATGTGCACAAAGAATCATTTAGTGCTCAGCAAGTCGAATATACACTGAAGTAAGCAAATAGATGGTCATCTGCTGGACGAGATTCCTCAATTTACTCGCTTCCTTTATTAAATAAGAAATACATTTTATAAAAAGAATATCAAATAAGCATACAACTGAAAGGAGTAAGACGAACTGTTAATACCCTACACTGTGCTGTCTGCTTGATAGCTCAACTCCAAATTGGAGTCTCAAATGTACAGCGTGATGACAAAGCTAATAAGCTTTCGTTACTCTTTTAATAGTTGTGGGAACCTCGGCGATGGCAATAAAGGTAATGCAAATATTAACAGCAACAATAACAACAAAAAGAACTATAATTCCACAACAATAATAAATAAAACGAGAGAGCGAACGAAATAGAAGACCAAACCAAAGAATTTTCATTAAAATTCTCATTTACTTGCGCAATTATTTCTCTGCAGCTATTTTAATAACACTAATTTACCTTCAATTTCCAACTCGTTTTTTCACATGCCGCACAAAGAAAACGGAAAACTGAGGAGGAGGAGGAGGAGGAGGAGGAGAAGGAGGCGAAGTGGAGGAAAAAACAACATGCAGTTAAAAATATGCGCAGCTGGATGAGAATAAAACTGAATCACAAAAATGCCATGCAATGATGCATTTTTCAATTTCATGTTTTTTCTTTTTCTGTCTTTTTGCTTTTAATTTATATCCTGCTTTGTGGAAAATAGAGATCCAAATGCGTTAACTCAGCTGGCCGCAGTTGCAGCAAACGAATGGCCAACTCAATTCTGGCCATCATGAGAGCGACCATAATAATGGCAGCTGCAGCGTCCAGAAGAAAGGGAAAGAGCCAACTCTCTCTTCTTCTCTTTCTATGACGTTTGCATTGCAAGTATGTACATTGTACAAGGACCAGGCTATTTCATGGACATTCACAGTCCGTTTTCAATTAAAAATAACCTTTTTCGAGTACTCATTTTCATGATCCGCGACTCGTCGGATAGTTTGTCAGAGGTGTTTTGGACTCAATTAACATTTCTTCATTTAAACAACTTTTAGTTTTCACCTTGAACTCAAGCCAGGAATAAATATAATCTTCATTGAAAAACTTACCCTTTCCATAGAAGTGTCCTTCCATTTTTCATCTCTTACCAGTTCAGGTCCTTGTTAAAACGCAATTAAATTGAAATTCTCAAAATAATATTTATATTTTTTGTTCTTGTTTCATTTTAATACCCAGACAGTTGGCTGACTGCACAGGAAAACATGTTAATCCCTTTTAATTAATTGAAAAACCAATTAGCAAAATCCAGGTCCAGGGATTAACACAAAATCTCGTCATAATTAGGTGCCGAAAATTCAAAGTATTATTGTAAAACACCAAAAAAAACAGTGAAAATTACGAGGCAAATGCGAATTGCGGGTCATTTTTCAAGCATTTTCCCCAATATTGTTTTTAGATACATTCCCTAAGTCTGGCAGGATTAATGCCAAACTTTGACAATTTGAGCAACTTTTGTAAAGAGCTTAATGTTTTAACTGAAATATTTGTTTTCCACTTGTCTATTTTGGAGGCAAGTAGCAATTGTTAAGATAAATTGTCAAATTGATTTTAATTATATTCCCATGTTTAATCTGACACTTTTCGTTATAAATGAAACGTAAGTTCTTAGTTAAGTACAGTTAATATAAGTAAATACACTACGAAACACAGTAGAATTAAAACAATAATTAATTAATTAATAATATTAATAAAATGCTATCCTCCACCGAATGTTCTTGAAATTATCGCAACATAGAATCGTCCAATTGCTATGCACTCTTTTGAGTGTTCACTGTAGTCAGCTCGCCGATATTATTGAGTTGACTTGGCTGCGGTGTCACTGTCGTTTGGGCCATTTCGACGGTGTCGCCACGTTTAAGCCAAAACGGCGCTAGACGTAGCATCAGAATGGCACCCAATGGCGCTGTGAAAATAATGGCCAGAACCGAAATGATGAGCACGTTGCTGGCCAATGTCAAATCACTTGCGACGTTGGCAGAACGTGCCAGATCCAATGCGACGGGTCCCAGGGCAGCCTGTTTGTTGTTGTTGGAAAAAGAAACGAGAAATAAAAACGTAACGTTGAGATTCGTATTATGATTATGTTGCATAATTTTAAGAGGCTAGCTAACGCTGCGTATGAGTGATATGCTGTCGCAACTGCTTAGGGAAACGGAAACAGCAACAGCAACAGCAACGGAAACGGAAACAGAGAGGGTGAGGAAGAGGGAGAGGGAAAGCAAACGAAAACGAAAAGGATTAAATGAAGTTCTCCTAAAATTTTAATTAAATCACAAAAAAGGTTGACAGTGAAATATGCACAACCGCATATTAGACAAACGACAAAAAAAAAAAAAAAGAAGGGGGATGAAAAATATATGAGAAAGGACAACAGTCGCTTGGTTTGCTAGAGTGCTTCGGTGTAGTTAACTTGCAACTCGAAACTCGAAATAAGGCGCATGTTCAAAAGTGTCAGCAACAGCAGCTGCTGCAACAGCAGGTTGCAACTGGGAAGTGTAAGCAAACGTAATGCAGCATTTACATTCCGGCCAAACCGCAGTCTGGCAGCGCAACAAAAGCGCGTAAACCACACGGCATACACACACACACACACACACACACACACACACACACACACACACACACACACACACACACACACACACACACACACACACACACACACACACACATACACAAAATGCCCGCTTGTGGTTCAACTACAGACAATGGTCAGGTTGCAACAACAACGACAACATGATCTGCGAATACGAGTTTAACTTAAGCATTTGGGGAAAACAACATAACCCAAATAATGTCTGGCGGCAACTAGCACGACCAACTGTCCAGCAGCTACAGCAACAACAACAGCAACAATGTCAAACTGAAATAAAAACTTTCAATGTTCCATTGTGTGTCCGGCTTGCCCCACTGTCCCACAATCCCACAATCCCACTGTCCAGCACGACGTACGGTGTAACTTACTTGGACCGTTGCTTTGGGAAAACCGGAAATTGTAATGTAGGCACGTTCCTTTCTCGACAGATTTCCGCCATATGTGGATAAATATGCAAAAGCCAAGCGGAACTGCAACGAAAAGCAAAATAGAGAGAACGACTTAGTACAGACTTGTAGTAGGAATGTGTGCCACACTGTGTGGCAGGTAACATTTGAATTGCGGCTAAGAACATTTTCATTTGGAGTCTTTTTTTTTATTTCAGTTGTGTGTTCTGTGTTCTGCGGATTGGCCAACATGCTGGCCAAGCCGCAGGGAACTGTCACCTAACAAAATGCTCTCATGCAAAGTTAAAAAAAAACCCAGAAGAAATTATATTCGCGGCATGCAACATTCTCGCTCTCTCTCATTTTTATTTCTTTTAGCGACGCCACGACATTATTAATTACCAAACTTCCGAGCAACACCAGCAGTGCTCCATAGCCCAGGACACGACCGTCGAGCACATTGAAATTGATTTCCTTGCCAATGAGTGCAAACGAGACGGGCTTCAGGAATTTCCACAGCAGATCGAGACGTTTAGGAACACTGGCCTGTAAATATTTTTGAATTGATAATGCATTTAAAATATATATAAAGTAGTTGCCACTTACCACTTGATAGGCCTGCAGTTGTTGTGGCGTCATCTTCAGTTCCTGCCGCTTCCAGCCAATGCCTGCAATGAAAGCCATCATCACACAACCCAAAGCGCCAGCGGAAGTGAAGCCAATAACGCGACTGCCCATCACAGCAATGGTGCCACCCAAGATGGTCAGAACAAAGCGCAGTCCATTCGCATAAACCTATAAAATGAAAATATATAAAAAGGAATAAATTGTATATTGCGTATACGTAATAATACTATTCTACTTTGAAGCCTTATTAATTGAGTCAATTAGTTCATTTGGTTTTTTTTCACTGTCACATTGGAGACAAACTTAAAGAGAGACACAACATGTCCTTTAAGGCTTTTGCTTTTTGATGCCACAAATTGATTTGATAGGCAATCAGTCTCCTTGTTAGTTGCATTAAGCGGACAAATAAATCTAAAAGCGAACGTGGCTTCATTCAAAGATGCCTCTTTGACAAACGTAATAGTCAATTGCTTTTAACAATTTTAAGTAATAATATTCCGGAATACCTGACTAAAATTAATCCAATGCGGTGTCAGAAGTATGGTTATCCCGGACTCTCATAAACCAAGTATGAAATACTTAAATCAAGTCCGGTTTTTCTCAACAATATTTTAATTTTTGGGGTTTGTAATATTTGTTTTCAAGTAAGTAGATAAAATAATTTAGGCTTCTTTGACTTTTTTCTAATTTACAAATTATTTGCTGAATACATACTTAAAAAATTCAAGCTAAGAATTGATTTTTTTTTTTTATTTGTGTACATTTGGGGCACATGTCGCAAAGTTCATTTGGCCCTTCACTTACTTATTATCAAATTTGCGTTAATATTCAAAATATATACATGCTATTATGTAGAAAAAGTGTAGGAAACTCATATACAACTTAGTGGTAACGGTGACTGCGAAATCATAAAATAGGATCGCATTATAATAATAAAATAAAAGCTGCACTGGGTAACTGCCACACAGACAGTGAGGCTTGATGACAGGCACATAGCGAGTGAAAGAGATGGAGCAGAGAGTGAGTGAGAGAGTGGGAGAGAGGGAGATTCACCCACAATAAATGGCAGTCGTGTAAAATATGCAAGGATGCAAGTGGCGCGTCTTGAGAGGAGCACAGCGTGACAATTTTTGTACACACTGCGATGGTGTGGTGTGGCATGGTTTGGCCTGGTTGCGGCCATGAAAGTTGCACAGGCGAAAACAAAAGTTATGAGTACTACATATGTGTGTGTGTGTGTGTGTGTGTGTGTGTCTCTGTGTGTGAGTTTCCGCCAGTTCAAAGACATTCAGTGCCACCCATGGCGTTTGATTATGCGCGCCATTAGCGGTGTAAGTTGCGGCAATGAGTTTTGTGGTTGCAACGTAGCGGGCTGCTACTTGCAACTGCCACGACTGCCACGACTGCCACGACTGCCTGCTGCCTGCAACGCGCTGTTGCCATAACTTTCCATGGACGCTGGCAGTAACTGTCGTCGCAAATGTCGCCAGCTCCAGAGCCATCGTCATCCTCATCCTCATCCTCATACTCGTCGTCCTCGTCGTTGTCGTCATCGTCGCCGTTTGGATGTAAGTGTCTTTTTATGCAAAATGCGCCCAAGCACACGCAAAGAGAGTGAGTGAAAGAGAGAGAGAGAGAGAGAGCGAAAGAGAGAGAGAGCATTCTCATATGTATGATAGCTTTTGTAGCCACCCACAGATATTGCAGCGCGAGTTTTGCATCATTAAATGCGCTGATTGAGTGTGTAAGTGTTCACTGAATGCGCATTTTGAGTGCAACAGGGACAACAGGGACTCAAACAGTTGCTGCCACAGGGTGTAGAGGGAAACCAAGAAGGGGGGGTCACAAAAGTATGCAACGACATAGAGAGTAAGGCTATTGTCTGGTCTGGGAATACCCAATGCTGCTTACCGCATTACGAGATGGCAAATAGTGCAGCATCATGCCATATAGATAGCCAAAAACAAGTCCAATACCAATTCCAATGGGACCTTGCAGCACTTTTTGTGTCAGCGAGCCTGAAAGTATGAATGGAAGCAATTGTGAGTGCACTCATCGCCAGTTGCACGCTTGTGGCACGTACTTGTGGAGAATATAATGCTGATTACGACGCCAAACATGAAGATGGCCACAACGTCGTTGCATGTGGTCATTGCGTAGATGAGCGTATGGATGCCACTGTTTAATCCCAGTCGATCCTCCTTGAGCTTCAGCATGACTGTGACAACGACATTGGGTGAGACGGCTGTGATGACCAGGCTATAAGGCAAATCAATGATTCATTTACTTAACAACACACACACACACACACACACACACATGAGCCACTCACCCCAAAGCGATGCCCCATAGCCAGGGCATGGATAAGGTGAAATAAGCCAGCACGGCTATTATGGCCACCTCGACTATGGTCGGCACCAGTGTCAGTCGCAGTATCATAAGCCACAACCGCCTAAAAGCGCTGCCATCAAGACCCAAGCCAGCCAACAGCATGATGTTGATTAAAGCCATTTCTCTGCGTTCCAAAAAAAAAATAGAAAAAAAACCAAGTTGGAAATATCTGTAGAGCGGACATCAAAACACAACTTACCTCAAAAAGACCTCAAAGCGTTGGTATCCCTCGAAATTCGCCAAGCCCACGTTGGTGTAGAGCACCCCAAAGAAGAGCATGCCCAACATGTCCGGCAAATGGATAAAGGTCACCAGTATACCCGATATCTGAGCACCCACAAAAAGCAGTATAATACGCATGATGGTAGTCGAGGGTGCCGCATATTCCGGCAGCAATGCCAGACCCAGAGCCCAAAGACCCAGAAATATCACCAGCAGGGCAACATGCTCCGACACAAGCGACCAATGCAGTACCAAGTGGCGCCACCTGCAAATGCAAGTGAACAAAAAATCAGTATGAACCACTTACTTCAGTTAACAAACTAGAACTAGAAGAGTTCATGAAGCTTTTAATACACTCATAGTTGTACCCTGTACGAAATAGGTAGGACTTAATCTGAACAGGTCGTTCATCGATAAAATAGTTTGGAAAATCAGTCAAAAACTCATAAAATCCAACATATTTGATGTTTAACCCCAAAAGCTGATAATTTAAAAAAGAATTATTATTTTTCTTAGTTAACTTTTTGCTTTTCAAAATGATATCAACTGTTTCGTTCAGTTACAACACATCATAATTACAAAATGGTTAAGAATATCAAAATTGGATTAAATCTATTAAATATTAGGCAGACACTTTCTTTGAAAATTTAGTTTTTATTACGCTTTTTAATATAATAAAAAAAAAGTCTGAATAATTCAAATATTCCATAATATTAAATTAAAATTTTTTAATTTATTTGCGAACTTTTATTAAATACTTTATTTATAAAGTATAGGGTATCTCCTTATCACACACTTGCCTTACTCGCATTCATTACCATTTCTTTTCATATTTTTACTGTCAGAGACCAAAGCACGACCTGAACTAATTGTCCTTTCGTGTACGTTTGTTTAAATAATAAAATCATAATTACTGCTAATTGTCCTTTCAAGCAGCTACAAAAGGCACGGTGAAGTCGCAATGAACAACAGAAACAAGCTAAATGGAGAAGCACAAGGATAGAACACATTCCGTTAATTTGGTCTTAAAGATCATGAGAATCTTTGGTGTATGGCCTTGGTCACCAGCAACCAAGGATGAGTTACCAATACTTGTCTTCATGAAGGAAAACTATCGATATCTGCTGCACTTGCCGTTCACATTTACCTTCGTTGGATTAATGTGGCTGGAAGCATTCGTTTCGACCAACTTGGAGCAAGCTGGTCAGGTGTTGTACATGTCCATCACTGAAGTGGCTCTCATTGTAAAAATCCTGAACCTCTGGTATCGAAGAACGGCAGCCTGGCAACTGATGCATCATCTCCAACATTCGCCCGAATATGAATTCCGATCCCAGGATGAAATTCAATTCTGGGGAGGAGAACAGCGGATCTTCAAGTGGTACTTTCATGCGTACACTGTTGCCAGCCTTTGTGTGGTGTACAGCGGATGCATTGGAGTGCTGTTCCTTAAGGAATATGTGCTTCCCTTTGCCTACTTTGTTCCCTTTCAGTGGCAGAATGAGACAGGATATTGGTATGCTTACGGCTACAGTGTGGCCGGAATGACAGTAACCTGCATCTCGAATGTGACTCTGGACACGATCGGATGTTACTTTATGTTTCACGTTTCGTTGCTTTATCAATTAGTGAATATGCGGCTGAGATCCTTAAGGAATTTACACAACGAGCTCGAATTTGAGCAGCAACTTCGACAGATTTTCCAGCTGCATCATCGCATACGCAGGTTTAAGGAGAACCTTGACTTATTTCATAAATCATTTACTAATCGTCTTTTTTTTTTCAGAATAACGTTAGCGTGTGAAACCCTCGTATCGCCCTATGTTCTCTCCCAAGTTATACTCAGTGCTTTCATCCTATGCTTCAGCGGTTATCGACTGCAACATGTTGGAGTTCGAGCCAATCCTGGCCAATTTATTTCGATGCTACAGTTTGTCAGTGTCATGATTCTACAGATATTTTTGCCCTGCTATTATGGCAATAAGATCACATTCCATGCCAATCAGTTAACCAACGAGGTCTACAACACCAATTGGTTACAGTGCACTCCTCACATCCGAAAGCTTTTAAATATCTATATGGAACATCTGAAGCGTCCTGTGAAAATTCGAGCTGGTAACTTTTTTGATGTAGGACTTCCGATTTTCGTAAAGGTTTGATTTCAATTTGAGGTTTCCACAAATCCAGACCTAATAATTAATATCTTTCTATTATTTATAGACTATAAACAATGCTTATAGTTTTTTTGCACTTCTACTGAATGCATCGAAGTAAACGGGAATGGGACTTTACTTCTATTACCATTCATATTTTAATTCCCATTTTTAATACTGATTGATACACTTTGAATTCGATCTCTACTACTGAAAGACTATACAACGGCTATAAAAACGGCAACTATTTCTTCTTTTTCTGCATTAACCATGAATGATACTCAGAACGGAACTCTAACGAGGGGTGAAACATCTAATTAACTGTTTTAGTATTTATAATAAAACTATTTGAGCTACAACTAGTATCCGTACTTCTCTTTATTGTATCACTAATTCTACAATTTACACTCTAGCTTATAACTTCACCACAAAGTGTACTGCAATTATCAAATAATACCATTATTGAAATAAATCGTCAATATAAGATTGTTTTGGGTTGCAAAAGAAACTACACACGAGTTGTTAAAATAATGATTATACAAACGTTGAGGTATCTTAAATACATAGGTCTAAAATGTCTATTCAATTGCCTAATACCCTTGCCGAGCCCTGTATTCAATTTCCGACGTACAGCATATTTTCTGAGAGTGTACAGGACTACACCAAATAGATAAATACGCGATAATCGTTTGATTGTAAAAAGAAGGGTCGAGTTAAAGTAGTTTACAACAACAGTGCTGGGTGAAATCAATTCTGCCTCTCCCTTTACTCACATTATTAGCCATTTCCCTTTGTTATTGCAAATGTCAGACTAGGACTAATTGTCCTTTCGTGTATTTTGGTTTAAATTATGAAATCCTAATTGCTGCCAATTGCCCTTGCAAACAGCTACAAAAAGGCACCGCGATGTCGCAATGAACAGCAGAGAGCAGCCAAATGGACAAGTCTAAGGATCGCACAAGTTCTATGCATATGTTCTTGAAAATCATGAGAATCTTTGGTGTTTGGCCTTGGTCACCAGCAACCAAGGATGAGTTACCAATACTTGTCTTCATGAAGGAAAACTATCGATATCTGCTGCACTTGCCGTTCACATTTACCTTCGTTGGATTAATGTGGCTGGAAGCATTCGTTTCGACCAACTTGGAGCAAGCTGGTCAGGTGTTGTACATGTCCATCACTGAAGTGGCTCTCATTGTAAAAATCCTGAACCTCTGGTATCGAAGAACGGCAGCCTGGCAACTGATGCATCATCTCCAACATTCGCCCGAATATGAATTCCGATCCCAGGATGAAATTCAATTCTGGCGAGGAGAACAGCGGATCTTTAAGCGGGGTTTCTGTTTGTACGGCCTTGTCGCCTTGTGTGTAGTGTACTGTGGTTGCATCGGCGTCCTGTTCCTCAAGGAATATGTGCTTCCCTTTGCCTACTTTGTTCCCTTTCAGTGGCAGAATGAGAAAGGATATTGGTATGCTTACGGCTACAGTGTGGCCGGAATGACAGTAACCTGCATCTCGGATGTGACTCTGGACATTATCGGATGTTACTTTATGTTTCACGTGTCATTGCTCTATCAACTGCTGGGCATGCGACTGAGATCCTTGGCGAATGTGGACAACGAGCTGGAATTTGAGCATCAGCTTCGGCTAATTTTTAAATTGCATAATCGCATACGCAGGTCAAAAGATATTTTATTGATTTGTAGCAGCTGTGACAGCTGATCAACAAATTCAAATCAAATCTTTATCTGCTTCAGAAATGTCCTTTAAATTTTATTTGTTTATTCTTTTCCATTTCAGAATAACTTCGGAGTGTGAAACCCTCGTATCACCGCACGTACTCTCCCAAATTATACTCAGTGCTTTCATCCTATGCTTCAGCGGCTATCGACTGCAACATGTTGGAGTTCGAGCCAATCCTGGCCAATTTGTATCGATGCTACAGTTTGTCAGTGTCATGATTCTACAGATCTTTTTGCCCTGCTATTATGGCAACCAGATCACATTCCATGCCAATCAGTTAACCAACGAGGTCTACAACACCAATTGGTTGCAGTGCACTCCTCACATCCGAAAGCTCCTCAATATCTACATGGAACACCTGAAACGCCCTGTGATTATTCGAGCTGGTTACTTTTTTGATGTGGGACTTCCGATTTTCGTAAAGGTTCATCGATTTCAATTTGAATTTCGTAACATATATTAAATGTTTTTTTTTTCTATTATGTACAGACCATCAATAATTCATATAGTTTCTTGGCACTGCTGCTAAATGTATCGAAGTGAAAAAAGGACTCTACATCTATTAATGCTAATTCTACAACGGATTGAAATTATTTCGAAAAATTGATTTTTATTTAAGCTGCACTGCAATGTGTCTAACAAATTTGTTACACGGCAAAGTCTTGCACTTCGGACGAAGAATTCATTATACATTTTATTAAGCATTATTAAAATAAATCATTACTAAAATTATGCTATATATCATTCGCTTTAATGGGATTTCAATTTTGAATAAAAGATCTGGTGAAATGTATCTTTTTTTTATATAATTCGTGTTTTAGTGTTATCGTGTTAATATCACACCCTCGCATTGTATAAGTATCTAAATCAAAATTATCATATAGTGTGGCTTGATTTTAATAAAAGCAATCATTAGAAATCGCATAGTTTCTATGAAAAAAAAGTTATCATCAAAAGATTTCATAATTGCAATGTTAATAAAGTACTACTTCTATATCGTCTCGATGAAGAAGATATATGCTTGCTATCTCTGGTAGAGCTATTTCTCAACTGACTCATAAAATTAAATTAATTCTTTTGAATACCTATGAGGTATCAATTGCGTGTCTTATTTAATATAGTATGTAACAAAATAATTATCAAATTAGAATTATTATGTCAGCAAGACAATTATTGTAATTGCTTTGGTTTTACATGTATAAATATTATTGTACTTTATTATGGAAAGGCTTCAGGGCTGTAGTAAACGAAGGAAGATTATGATTGGAACTAGTTCCTTAAAACATATAGATATTAAATGGAAATGAACCGAAAAACAGCAAATACGACTAGGATATAAAAATGGTTTATTATCATTATATTGAATATTTCTAGCTGGAGTACAACTTCTAATGGATTCTTGAAATAGATCAGGAATATGTAACTAAGGTTGTATGTATGTTACAAAGCTTCAACAAAACCTCATTATACCTTCTGTATTATAGGAATACAAGGTATACATAGACGTTGAAGACTTATGGGTAAGGGGCAGTCGTCTGCAAGGGGTGTCTTCATAAAATGTTTATAAAATTTAGTTCCGGCAAGTCTATAAAGGCAACCTCTACTTCTAGGACACTTATTGTGAAGTAGGATTCGAACTTAAGATGACCGCAGTACAAACTCTATTTCAGCTTACACGATGGCTTGGCCTCTGGAAGTGGCAGGATGAAAAGGATGCCTGGAGTTGGATGAAGCGCATCTACCCTTTCGTATTACACCTGCCACTGACTTTTACCCAAATTGCGCTGATGTGGCTGGAGGTAATAACCTCCAATGACTTGGAGCAGGCGGGCAGAGTGATGTACATGTCCTTGACACAGCTGCCCTTACTCATAAAGATCGTCAACATCTGGTATAGGCGAGAGGAAGCCCACAATTTTATGGAGGAACTGGATGAGTTTGTTGGGACGGAGGATGTAAGGTTGCTGGAACGCGAGGAACGTCACTTTAGACGCATCTACTACTCGTATCTTTGCGGTGTCATCACTGTGGCATTATTTGGATTCTTCAGCGTGTTCTTCCAGGAGACATATGAGTTACCCTTTGGCTACTACGTACCCTTTGAGTGGCAGAATTCCCAGGGCTACTTCTATGCTTGGGGCTACAATGTATTGGCCATGACTGTGTGCTGCCTTTCGAATACCCAACTGGATTCATTGGGCTGCTATTTCATGTTCAAAATAGGTCTGCTCTACCGCATCCTGAACATCCGGCTGCTGGCCTTGCAACAGGAGTCGGAGGAAAAGGCTCTTCCACAATTGCAACGTGTCTTTCAGCGCTACACGCGAGTGCGTCTTCTCACCCGGCAATGTGAGCTCCTCGTGTCTCCTTATGTGCTCTCCCAGGTGGTGCTGAGTGCCTTGATTCTCTGCTTTAGCGGCTATCGTTTAGTTCAAATGGGCTGGCAACAGAATCCCGGTCTCTTTCTGGCCACTCTGCAATTTGTTGCCGTGATGATCGTTCAGATATATCTGCCTTGTTATTACGGCAATCAGTTAACCGTCCATGCAAATCAGCTAACAAACAGCGTATTCAATACCAATTGGCTGGAGTATTCGGTGAAGACGCGCAAGGAACTCATCTGTTACATGGAGTTCCTCAAGCGTCCCGTCAAAGTACGTGCTGGCATCTTCTTTGAAATCGGCTTGCCCATCTTTATGAAGGTAAACTCTGATCACTTATACTTGGCCAAGATAGATTATGTTTTTCTATCCCTATTTTTCTCAACAGACTATCAACAATGCTTACACATTCTTTGCATTGCTCCTCAATCTATCAAAGTAAATAAACACAAGCAGCTGGAACTTGGCACAAGTTTAGACCGTGTGGTCATTGCCATCATTTATGTAAATGCCAACTTGCAACGCTCGCAATTTATATGCCACGTTTGCACCATAATCATAGTAGTTCTTGCGGCAGATCCAGTTCATGCTGGCCACTAAAGCCAGCCACTCTAACAGCTATTAAAACGGGTGTCACAGCCAAAAAAAAAATACAAAAATAAAAGAAAATAGATAAATAAAGCAGTGCATTTTGGCCCAGACACCGGCTCAGGCGGCGTTTCCTGTGCAACAACGGAAGCACGCCTTACCAATGCAGCAGCAACAGCAACAACAGCAACAGACATTGGCCGTGACGACAGCGATGAGGAGGAGGACAAGAGGAGGAGTAGGAGGAGGGGCGGCCAACGTTGTTAGCACATAAAAGAAATACAGCACGAAAATATAATGTTGAACAAAAGTAGACAACAACAATAACAATAACAATAACAACAATTGAAGGAACAAGAGCAACAGCAAAACGGATATGCGAAAAACGCGTGCAATGCAAGTGTGAAAGTCTGCTTTTGCTGAGCCGGAAATGCATTCAAAGGGTTAAGCAAATGTGCACAGAGAAGGAGAGAAGGAGATGGGGAGAGAACGAGAAAGAGGGATGAGAAGACACATTGGATGTCTAAGCTTTCCCTTGTCCACATGAGCATTTTCACTTACCATTTAGGTCCTTTGTAGTGCTCGCCGTGTGCTGGATAACCCGTGCCATTGTTGCCACTGTCTGTGTTGGTCCTGTTGTTATTGTTGCCATTGTTGTTGCCGTTGTTGCTGTTACTGCTGTTGTTGTTGCCGCCGGGGGGAGCATTTGGTGTTGTATTTGTTAAATTTAATGATGTCGGCGCTAAAATGATTGTTGCTGCTGCATTTTGTGTCGTCTCGTCGTCCACATTGCCAGCGACAGCGACAGCAACAGCAGCGGCAACAACATCAGACGCGGCAACATTATTGTACTCCTCGGAGAATTTTTGTATGTCTAATTTAGTATGTGCTGGCGGTGCAGGATTACCACCAGCAGCAGCAGCAGCAGAGTTGCCATTCTCTGTCATGTTGTTACTCTGCGACACTGCGACTCTATTGTTCGCCTGCAATTGTTGTTGCTGTTGCTGTTGCAGTTGTTGCTGGTTTCGCTTGCCTGTAAGTAGCAAGCAGATTTAAACGTATTTAAATGGATGCCTCTTGAAGCTCGAAGCGAACGAGAATGTAAATGCTCTGCCGGCTAGGCATTTCCCCCTTCGACCTTGTAAATTGGTTATAAGTGCCACAAAGCTGCATTTAACCCATTTTGCATTCATTTGTGCAGCTCATGCATGACTAAAATGCCAGTGAATGGAAGCAATAGGAAAAGGAGCTGCAACGGGTCGACACCTGCCACATCCTATCTCAAAGTACACATCTTCTAGACGGTGGAGGCATGTACGTTTAAATTGTAAAATTCAGGCTCTGCCGCCTTTATGCCACTCAAGACGTTGCAACGACGACGTCGACGACGACGACGACAGCGCGTTGATGTCAAACTAAAGATTGCAACATAGATTGACAGCCGCTGATTGCGCTGTAGTTGCGACAGCTGCGATGGCGACTGCGAAAGGTGACGACGTCGACAACAACAAGAACACGAGCGACATCGACATCGACATGGACGACAACGGCAGGAAGTTGTCTTGGGGCTGTCTTGGGTTAAAGTGTTGCAAGTGCCGCTTGTCTCCAACGACGACGTGGCATAATTGGCATTATTGTCACAACGACAACTTGACACTTTCGCCCTTACGACTTTGACTTCGACTTCGGCTTCGACTTCAACTGTGGCTGCCACTTAAGTAAGTGTTGCAGGTGCAAAACATAAATATTTCCATTGGTAATGAGTGTTGTTAATGCCAGCTTTGCTCTCCTTTCCTTTCTACTTTCTCCATTCTCCATTCTCCTTTCTCCTTTCACTCCATCTACACTACATCTTTGAATGCTTACTAATTGAAATAAATTAACTATTTAATTTAAATTCGAATTGAGCTCGACTCTGACTTACAGTTGCAGCTACTTGGGAATTATTACAAACACTCACGAAATTAGAGGTTTTCTCTAATTCTTTCAGTTCGGTGTGAAATTATCACTTTATTTCATATTATTCAACCGGTTTCAGCTGCACAATATTCCACCTATTTGTCACCGAGATCGGACTTGTTAATTGTTCTCAAAATATTTGGTGTCAAATTTTGTATTTTATTTCTTATAATTTGCCTGTTTGCACTGATTGATCACGTGCCAATTATGGATCAATTTTAAGCATGCGACATGTTCGAAAGCTCTAATCAATTGGCAAGGTTAATTCACTTTACTATAACAGGCACTTTCAAAGTAGAAAACATTCGATGGGAATGAAGAATCAATGAGATATTTTTAGCCACTGTTTTTATATATATATTATTGAAATGGTTACTTGATGCACTTTTAACACAAACTATAGTATTTAATATTTAATATCTAGATACAAAAATCAATAATTAAGAGTTTCTCCAAGCTTTGAATCTTACTTCAAGCACGGGATCGAAGACACTAATGTTCATTTGTAATTGTTCAGTGGATTTATTTAAATATACACTTAATTCAATCTGAATTTGTTATATACCCATACGTATGTGTATGATAATAGTTTATCTATAATTTCTGGGTATTTTGTAAATGTAAATAAACCACATCACTTGAAATTACCAGACACAATTTAGAGTACAAAAAGTCGATGGGAAAAAAAGTCGATGGGAAACAACGTTGTAATGAACGACTTTTCGTCGACTCAACGCACCGAGACGATAAGATTTAATGAAAGTAAAATATATAAAATATGAAATAAATCTTACTAATCTCGCTGATCTGATGCGCACCAGACGACAGCGTACAACTGACAGAGCTCCAAGCGAATCATTTTAATCTCATACCTATAGAAACCGAAGGGAGAATATCTATACACACGTACACTCACTACTGCAATATCTTATGCTAATAAAAAACATAAACGAAACTGTCCACAACACTCTCCCAAACACCTCTCAATAGTCCGATTGCTCGCGTGCCACAAGCGCTACTCGCTCCGACATTCGCTTTTCTAATTTGCTAAATTAACAAATAAATTTAAAACAGCAGAGAGACGACAATGAGCCTCCCAGAGCACAACCAGATGCTGAGAAAACAATATTAATTTTTTTTTTTTTTTCTAAATGCTCAAAACAACAAGAGTATGAGTCACTTGATTGCAGCAATATGACGAAGATGAAATACCCTTAGTTATATTCGAATACGAAAGTGAAAATCCTTTTGACGTGATCATGAAACATAATATATGTTATTCTATTGAAAAAAATAAATTAAAAAATATCACTATATATATTATTATTATATATTTATTGTTCACTAAAGGAAATACATATATGAATTGAGAAAATGTTTAATTTCTTCTAGTTCACTATTAATACTCAAAAAAATAATGATGTTAAGCATTTATTTTATGTGGAAGATATATGTTAATATTTTAAACTGAAAATAAAATAATACCAATTCATTGACAAGACCTTAACACTCATATGGTAAGAGTATGGAATACAAGATTAGATGCTACATTCACAAAATATAACTCTATCTCAATCCTCTTTAAAAATTTAATGATTAAATGCAATCAAAAATTAGATATAATTTATGATAAATATATACATAATTAGATTAGAAGAATAAATTAATCGAAAGAGATACAGTTGGGAAAATTGCATAAATTATACTGGAATAATTATACATATATCAATAGAGCTTCTGGGGATGATAAGAACTCATGGACGGCAACCAAAAATACAAACAGCCGCACGGCATTGCGTTAAAATTATGTTTACAAGCATTTGCTTTTCAATTAATTAGCCATAATCAACAGTATGTGAGTTGGCCAAATATTTACCGTTACACTACGGTTCACTTCTATTCCGTATATCTTAGAGCTTGACGGTGCTGGACTTGGATCGGCTCTAGGCTTATATCAAATATTTACAAGTTCAATGCGAAGTTCGTGTTTGAAGTGCAACAAATATTTAACATTCCATAATTAATTTTAAATATCTCCGCGATGTTGAGCAGAGCAATAACAAACTGTTCTCGCTTGGTTAGTTAGCAACCCTCTACCCCTATTTGTCCCCCCCCCCCCCCTCGAATTCTGCGTTCTCTTGCTCCTTTCAACATTTATGAATAATGTGCCGCATTTAAAAGTTTTTGCGGCATTGCCCTTTCCGTGTTTTCCCCCTTTTCCCATTCGCTCACCACAATTTTTCTTTTTCTTGCCCAGCCTTTCATAAATTGCGCAAGGTGTCAGCAAAGATAGCAAAAGGAGTGTGCACTCCGTGTTGCATGAGGCAGGTAAGACGGCAAGCTTTAGTTGCCACTTCCAATCGCCAGTGTCACTGTGCGTGTGTGTGCTTCTGTGTGTGTGTGTGTGTGTGTGTGTGTGCATTTTAGTGATATTTCATATTCATGCACTGCACTTTACACAAAAAATTGTTATGTACTCGTGAAACTGTAAGTTGCCAAAGTCATTAGGGTTCCTCTGTGGCACCAACTTTAAGATATACGCTCCCTAAATTTTGATATACACCTACGGCGAGGCTAGCGGGCAACTGGACTCTATTGAATATTATTTTTCCAAGTCTATTTTGGAGAGCAACGCCAAGAACACTCCAGGGCATTCGGACAGTCGGGAAAATGTTTCTTGTAGCTACTCCTCCTTTGCATTCTTCGCATCTGCATCTTCATCTTCATCTGCATCCATCTATTTAATATTTTTTCTCCAATCTTACTTTTTTGTTAAGAATTCCGAGTTATTTATATGCGTAGTTTGGTTATCATTGCCTTTTGAGCTCTTGCCAGTGGCACTTTTTGGTCATTTAAACTTGCCTTATTTTGTGCAACTGACCAACGGCAAGTCAAGAAAATAGTTCAAAAGTTTTTCACAGTCAAGTGCATAAATGAACAAAATTTTTGGATTCAATTATTGAAAAACTTCCCACACAAATAATAAAACTGAAAAGAGAAGAAAATCATTTGAAAAGCGGGAAATAAAGCAGTCAAACATTTTAGCCTGGTGAATCTATTTGAGCAAAAAATACTAATATAAGTAGCTTCAAAGAAATGTTTAAGATGTAATTTACATATACCCTATACTTAAGAAGAAAATAGTTAGACGGAGACTTAGTATTTGCAGCTACAGTCAATACACTCAATGAGTGCTGGATAAAATTCAGCAATTTTTAATGTCTCTCAAATTTTGTTTGTCTTTCAGGAAAGGCTCAAGGTATCTTACAGTCGAGCTGTTTTAACTTAGAGATTCTATTAAATCAATGGAATTATTTGCTACATTTTAGCCCTATTTCTCAGTCAACCAGAGTTTATTCATCTGTTTGTTGGCCAACAGGTTATGTTCATCATTTGCAACTTGTTTGTATTTTGATCGAAGATTATTTTCAACGAGTAAATACTTGTAATCGTAGTTATGTAGAGTATGTTTTATCAACCTGAATTTGTAGAGGTTTATTGATTTTTCTGTGAAACCGTAGAAGAAAAACGCATTTTATTTGTTTGTTGAGGTATGCCAGCTTTAAGCACGTCATTGGCTCAGCTCTATGAACACATATCTATCTGCAGGATGTGGGTTTACCTTTACAAGTATGAAAAAAAAAAAAAAGACACTTGAATGTGCGTCTGAAGTATATAGAAGGACTTATGCGCGTTGCAATGTCAGCACATTTAAATATAATTTCTTTTTACTAGCATAAAGTCAGGATGGAGTAGAGAAACGAACTTCACTTGACGAGCTTTGTGATTTACCCAGTGAAAGCAGCTAACGCTTTTAAACTCACTTCCAGACATCCTATAGAAAATGCTGTGACTTCTTGACTTCTTGACTTCTTGACGCTCTGGAGTTATGCATCAGCGATTTGATCTGAAGTCAAGCGACACGGCATCATGAATATAGCTATAGCTTATAGCATATGTCATTAGTGGTAAAGTTCATGCTGGCTTTGATATCCGTACCATGCCACAATCTGTGGCCCAGTCTCAGATAGAGTTTGAGCTTAAAGCAGGTCAACTATGAAATGTAAACTGAAATGCATCCATGTCCATTCATAAGCTACATAAATACAGGGACAAATTGAAAATTTGATAAAAGAAAAGATTTGAGAGGCAATGCATGCTTTGCATAAGCACCATAAAGTCGTCATAGTGCAAATGTAAAGCGCTCTATTAAACGTAGTTTAGTAATTGGCTACTGCCACCCACAGACGGCACTGTAAGTGGAGGCACCTCCGTTTGCTGCTTCGATTCAACTTAAGTGACTCTGGGCAAGTTAAAATCCAGCTGAGTACGATGTGCGATGTGTGTTATGTGTTGTGTGCAACGTACAACTGCCACAGGGGCTGAGCACGACACCAGCAAGTCAGCGTCAGCGTCAGCGTCAGCGTCAGCGTCAGCGTCAGCCTCAGCGTCAGCGTCAGTGACTCAATGCAAATGGTATCAAAGTGAAACCAAGCAGCTCGTCACATGTGCGAGTGTGTGTGTGTGTGTGTGTGTGTGTGTGTGTGTGTGTGTGCAGCATCTGAAAGAGGATTATGTGTGGCACGTCAAATGAAGCGTCGGGCGCCTTCCCTTGCCCCTCTCTCCCTGTCATTTCTACATATCTCTGCCTTGCCACTTACTGTGTTGTGCTCGCATTCGTATCTTGTATCTCGTATCATGTGTGTGCTGAAATTTTCCTATTCATTTGGCTAAAACTGTTGCAAATACTCATACCGCCCGGCTGTCTGTGCGCTGAGGCCGACGTAGTCATTTATAATTGTTGGGCAAACGCTGCGTATACGTAATATCAACATATGCACGCGTACTGACTGTGTATCCCTGTATCCGTGTACACACAGTTTGTACTTGTGTATAAATGCATTGCCTTTGTTGCTGTTGCCAAGATTCATTTATCAATGGTGACTTTGTGAGTGCAAATCGTTTTTCATGCTGCAGATTTAAGTAAACAGAAATGTCGCCATTTTCCCCAAGCTGTATTTATAGAGGGGGCGTGACATACCAGCTTGCCACGTGGAGAGTTAAAACCATTTCCATTTTCTACATATAGAAAAACTCGTTGTTGTGCCACATTTAAATCGAGTCGTGCAAATAAACATACTCTCATGCATTTAAATATTCATACAAATACATATATTTATATATATGGCTCATACATGTATGGATTATGTACATACGTAACTAAATATGTACGTACTGCGTACTTACATTGATTTGCTTGCAGTGGGTATAAAATAAAAAACCCATCGGAATATCTTAATTTATTTCTGAAGGCTCGCAAATTTTGATGCACCGCGTTCGAAGCTTATTTACACTTTATTCATGTAAAATTCGCAACGCGGAACGAAGTGCAAATTCGTAAGTCAAAGCTCAAAAATTATCCAAAAATGAAAAAGAAGCTGGAAAAAAGCCATTACGAAATTGTAAAAGCATTGTAACAAAAATAATAATAATCATAGTTGAGTTCTCGCAAAAACAACAAGTGAATAACTTTATTATAACGCTGGAAATATGCGCGGCTGTAACAACAAACATAATGCTCGCACAATAAAAACAACTCACTGAGCTCCGGTCGAGTGTGCTCGACTAGCAGATGGCCTGCACTCGGCATTGTAACACATTTAAAAGCATTTTAGCTCTATAGAATTCGGAACATTATGTCTGACTCTGACTGTACTTTGGATATACCCAACTAAATGATATGTTTGATATTTATATTACATCTAAGGGAAATAGAAACCATGCAGAAATCTCAGCTCAGCCCCGGAAATGTCGAAACTGCTTAGCTCAAACTGCCGAATTTATACATACATATGTAGATGGAGACAAACGTACATATGCATACATATGTATGTAATTATCTGGAAATGTGTAAGCCAACTTAGAGATGGAATTTATTCAGGATGCGCCCGGGAGGCATAGTCCTCATGGCGCCAATGCAAGACTTGGGAGTAGAATCTCCTACTCTCCGCAGTATGCTCCGAGTACGTTGTTATTGAAGTTCACTATGAATTGGAACGCCTCAATCAGACATAAAGACGTGCAGACGTACAGACAGTGTGCCCACGGATCAGACTTAGCTTGTGAAATGCCGACAAGAAACAAAAGCTTTGAATAAACAATGTGCACCACGATGTTGCACACATACATACATATGCACATTTGTGCGTATGTGCATTTTGTGGCAGCCAACAGCGGCGTCAACTCTGACATCGATGGGAATGTCTGTGTGTCATCCTGGCGCCGATGTCCTTCTTTGTAAGTATTCCCTACACTGTGTACATATACACACATGTATGCATATATACGTGTGTACGTGTGTACGTGTGTACGTGTGTGCAAGAAAATCATTTCCGGGTAAAATAATTTTGCTTTGGTTCGCGTTGCTATGCGCTGCATTCTCCAAATAGCTTTGACCATTTTTTCGCTTCTGCAATGCGTCAGATGAATTCCTTTTCATATTCACACCATTTGCACTGATTTTGGAAAGGGTTCACTTTTTATAGCAACACTCATTCCACAAGATTCCATTCCATTGTATTTACATATCCATTATATTTTATTTATTTATATTTTACATAGTTATTGAAATAAACCAGTGGTATTCAAAGGCACAATATAAAATATGTTCTTTTTTTAGATGTCCCAATTTGGACAGCTCCCAAAAACACTCACCATTTCCAGTGCTCTGTTGTCCCTTGGTGTACATGTTGGCTCGCGGAGGAGGCTGTGGACGCTTTTGACCTTCATCTCTCTGCCTCGCCAGTTTTTCACCCAGTAGGTGCTCATTTTCGGACTGTAAATCTAGAATGCCAATTGTTGCAGTCTCGCTGGCACGTCGCAACAGGTCAACGGGCATTTTATTGTTTATAATTTCTTCTGGAGCCTTGAAATTGATTAACTCATTTAGAGAACTTTTGCGATAGCTCTGCAATTGGGGTCCGTCATTGATAGCGACTATATCAAGAAGGTCTAGAATTTACAAAGAGTGAAGAAACCTATTATAATTTTAACAACATATGCGATAACATAATAAATTAGTAGTAGTATAATTTAAATAATTAGTTAGTAATTTGTTTATACAAAATATTTTCAATATTTATATTATCCTTTTGCCGTCCAGTTTCCAACTATTCTTATTCTTACTGGTCTATGCTAATAATATTTTTGTATGATTAACAAGAACACGTATTAAATTAATTATCTTAAAATTTAATATAAATAATGTCAATTTATTGGAATACTATTTACTACCTAATACCTTGACTTAAAGCTTAAATTGTTTAAATCGTCAACACACACGTAAATAAATCTCAAAATTCCGAATTAATTGAACTCACCGGTTTGTCTAATCATGTTTATCTATTGCAATTCAACAAAAATATAAAAACGATAACAAACGTCGAATGTGACGCAATCGATTAACCGCCGAATAAAGGGAATGACCAATAAATACGCTCGTAAAAGCGAATGTGGTGTACGGGAAAGCAAAATGAACTAAACGTCTCGATGCCAGCGGAGCACCGATAATGCAACGCCTTCTTCAAATCGAAGGGCGGCCCGAATGTCTGCGATGTTTTTAAAAACGGTGAGCAAACACACGGATTGATATTATTTTCATTACATGTTTGTTAGCACATTAATTAAAAAACCTAATTCAAACAAGTATTACTAGCACTAAATACATACCGATATGTGTATAAACAATTGTATGTAAGTGTACTTAGCCACGAGCTCGCACTGTGGTGACGACGATTTTCAATAACTAAAACTAATTGCAAAACAGACAACACATACGCACACACATCACACATACATACGTAATTTCAAACGGCAAAAAAATACAAAGCAATAACAAAGAACATATGCGCCAATTAAAGACTAAAGCATACCACTTAAGTACATACAAAATAAGTAGTTTAATTATTTATTTATATGAATGTATTTCAAACATAATTTAATGTGTTCAACTTGCATGTAAACATAAATTATAGAAACTATCATATGGGCCAGTTAAATGATTAGTCGGAATACCCCACCTGTTATTTTGAATTTTAGGGTATAAGAAAAGAGAAAAAATGGGAGAGCAAGAGCGCTCAAAAATATTGCCATTTCCAAGCAAAACACATATACAGTTAGTCAAGTAATAGTTTTGACAAAATAAAAAATATCATTCTTAATATATTTAATTATGCACATAAAAAAATTGTATTTTTTTATTTGAGTTACTTATAAGTTCTTAAAACAATCCAAATAATTACTGCTACAAATAAAAAAAACAAATATATGAATTTTGTACATTGTCAAAATAATTAGTTGACCTACGGTATGCGCATTGTTGACACTGTGTCTTCGGTTAAATACGTGACTACACATGCTCTGACGTATATTCGCATATATTATATGGATGTATATATTCTATACGGTCTGACCGATTGTTCGTTGCCCACAAACCAAAACAAAATCGTCTGATCGATCTTGCAGGCACGAAATCATTCGAGTCTCGGTGATAGTAAATATCGTTCATTTACTTTAAAAAAAATAATACACGATTTTTTAATTAATCATGGAAAAAATATTGATACATATATCCTGTTCTTATTATATAAATCTTGTTTAAATATTAAGGCGTGTATATTCTATTAATGAATTGGCTAAATAAGTTAAATGTGCTTTTAAGACCTAAACTACTATTAAAAACACTGACCGGTGTATAAAACGAACATTGTACATGTTTTTTAATGTAAAAATGTAATTATGTATGTGTATGCACTTTTTACATGTTTTTTAGTGCACAGGTTCGTATTTTTTATACATATATACGTTATTTCTTTTTATGTTTTTACCTGTTTGTTAATTTTTGAAGCATGCTGAAAATGCGAATGATGGAAACTGCATGTCTCTCGTGTTCGCTGTGTTTGCCAAACAACGCAGCAATTTACGCCCTCACAGGAAGCAACATCACTCACAACATGCATGTATGTGCATATTTATATGTATGTGTGTTTAAGGCAACAACAACAACAACAGCAACACACACAAAAAAAACACATTAATTTGCGTGCAAGTCAATTATCAGGAGGCAGTGGCAAGCTGTTGTTGCTGTTGTTTTTATGCAAATATAGCTGCATCAATATACTTTTCAAGCGACTGTACATGCAATAGATCAGAGTGAAGGACCAAGAGATACCCTATACTTGCAGATTGAATGCAACTGACTGCCGACATTTTAAATATGTACTTTAAAGTGTCGCAGAATGTAATAGAAATGATGAAACCCTATCTGGAACGACGATTCGTAGGATAGATAGAAAAATGACTCTACGCGGTAAAGAGTGGAATGGAGAATCATCCCCTGGTAATGCAGCTGTGCCAGGCCAGCACATTTCTAAATGCTTTTTTTTTAATTAAAATTTCTGCAAACTTAACACATTTGCGAGTAAAATTGTATTTTGCATATTTGAAATAAATTTATGAAAGGCGCGAAAAAATGCAAATATAATTTACAAATCGTGCAGTTTGGGCAGTTCGTCAAAAGAAACACACAGATGAAAAAACGATTCAGATTATAATTTATAAATTATGCAAATTTTTTTGCAAATTGACATATTTATTAAAAAGAATGCATTGTGGACATGTTCATTGTGTACTTAGTCATAAATTATTCGTTATTTATTCACTATAAACCAGCTAATTATCAGTGCATATTTGAATTATAACTATTTATAACTGAGATAATAAGACTATTTCTATTTCCTTTTTACGATGATATCGAAGCCCGTGCACGAGTGTTGCTCCTCATCCGTCCAGGTGAGAAATTGGCCCGCTTCACAGATCTCTGGCCAGCTGCGGGTGAGGGGCTGAGTTTGGCCAAACCACTTGACCCGACTGCTCTGGGATTCGATGACTGTATGAAAGTGCTGTTGGGTCGAGTTGAGGTGCCACAGGAACACGGCATGCTTGTCCACCTGACCAGCAGGGATCGGCAGCAGGGCCAAGAAAAATGTTTGCACTTCGAGGGATCCAGAAGATGGCTCACTCAGACGCAGACAGACCTGTGTCTGCTGGGGCCTCAGCTGGACGTGAACATGCAATCGCTGGCCAAAGGTGCCGTCGAAGTGCACAACATTCGGGCAATGTTCCCTGCTCAAATGCTCCAGCAGTTGCTCCTCATCCACCTCCCATTTCTTGGCGACAGTGCCTGGGAGTTGGCAGTGCAATAGCGTTTTTATTGATGGTCCATTCAGCAACGTTTCCGCATCCGCCTTGGGATGCCCTTTGTGGCTGCCCGCACTTTCTGCTGTTACAACAAATGCAATTTCGGGTACTGCACCCAACTGCTTGTCGGAGCTGCCATTTGCGGTGGTGGTGGCGGTGAAGTTGGCGGTGACGTTGGCGGTGGCGATGGCAGACTCTCGTTTGACGGTTGACAATTTGTTGGCGCTCGCTGGCTGAAAAAGTTTCGCCTGGCTGCAGCATGATTTCCCAGTCGGGCAATGATAATTTTGATATTGCTGTTGGCCTTCGCTTGGCATCAACACCTGCCCCCTCAGTCTCAAACCCAGTTCCAATCCCAGCAAGCACTGTTGGCCATTATTTATGTTTGCAACTTCATCGCAGCGCAATTCGTCTTGATCTCGGCCTGTAATCTGCCAACTTTTCTTACTCAACTTTAACTTTGGTTTAACGAGCATATTGTTGCTCTCAAGGAGTAGTTCCTTCGCCATCTCCTGCTCCTCCTCCTCCCTTTCCTTAGCACTATTCCCCGTCTGATGTGCTTTTATCATGCCACGTTGCAGGCCTGCATCGTTGACATTATTTCGTATTTGCGCACTTTGGTCATTTCCCTTTGGCATTCCCGGAACCTGCTTAACGCACTGTCCCATCTCCTTGTTCGCCTCATCCTTCGAGTTCACCTCGCCAGCTCCATTCACCACCAAAATCAGTGTATCCTGCTGCATCTGGCTGGATGTTTTTCTCGACTTTTTCACAGTGCTTGATTTGGCCAGTGCCATTTTTGGCTGATTATGATATTCAGTCGTGCATTTGGTCATTTGGTTGGTTTTCACACTACTCCGGTTGTTGATGTTTTCCTGTTCCGCATTCTTGTTGATTTTCACTAAAAAAAAAATACATTAGAAAATGGTAAACAAGCTTTATTTTCATGCAAAGACGTGTGTATTCAAGTTTATTAAAATTGTGTGGATCTTTTTTCTTGTTGACAACGTTAAGAGAATGCAAAAGTTTTGGTTGCAATTGAAATGGTACTTTAAACAGGAGCTTAACTGGCAAGTATTGGCAAATAACAATAATTTGAAATACTTGTAAGAGAAATAAATAGAATATGGTACAAGAAATGCACACTTAATGTAAAAACAATAAAGCGCACTAAATACTGACGACAGCAATGGCAAAGGACTCCAAAAGGACAACAAGAAAAACAAAAATAAATAAATAGAGGAAAAAGTAGCTATTTTTCGTATGGTATCGTATGTGGAAGACTGGATACGCTTCTTTAGTATTATTATATTATTTATTATAATCTGATTCGTTATGTTGAATTTAATCTAAATTTCCATTTAAGCTTTAAAGTAGTGCAGTCTGATTAAATGGAAATATTTTATTTGCACTTAATCAGTTTAATTAATACATATGTTAATACAGGAGAGTCTTCCATATAAAACGACCTATGTAATTAACCTATACTCATATTATTTATAATTCGCATGTATAAATATATTTATAAAAAAAAATCTTGAAAAAAGAGTATAAAGATATGTTTAGTGTTTTTTTTTTAGACAGACAAGAACAAAAATTGTTGCTGCTTCTGTTGTTGTCACTTGTTAGCTACGTTGTAAACTTCACATTATCTCAAGGTGGCAACACTCCGAGACCCTTATGGAAACGCACAGATTGAAAATGGCAGAAATACGGCAAACTTGTTGGCCAGCTAAACTTAAAAAGTAAAAGCAGCAACTAAACAACAACAACAAAATGGCGACGATGAAGAAGAAGAAAAAGAGTCTGCAATGTCAACAATAAGCACCATGGAATAAGGAGCATAAAGCGTGAAAAACTTTAGCAATTTATGCGACATAATTATACCATAAAAAGAGCAACAAAAATAAAGCACAACTGCTAAAAGAAAGAAGGTTAGGAAGAAGCTCGGCTACAAGGTATCCTGTGTAAAAGGTAACCGAGTCTGTAATCCCAAAAGAATGTTCCATTAAATGGGGGAAACAGAAATGATATACATACATCATTGATGAACGCTGTTATATGAAATAAACCATTAAATATAAAGGGTACAAAAATAAGTGAAGGGAAGCAGAAAAATACTAAGAACACGCACTTTTAAAGTCGGCTGATTTTTTCTATTATTGATATTGTCAATCTATAGGATCTGCAACCAATATAACAGATTATGTCATTTTAAGATGTTCCAACGAAGTCTCCTAACTTAAGACTCTACAATTGAGTGTATAAAATAAAGGAAATTAAACTAACAACTTCTGCTTTAAGGACAAACGAAGCTTCTCTTTATGTCTCCTACTAACATGGTATCATTTAAATAGACCCTATAGCTAGATTCCGAGTGGCATGAGCATATTCTTAATATGAACTAATAGCCACTCACTTTCGAGTGGTTGTTGCTGATGATTATTCTTTTGTTTCTTATTTGTCGAGTCTTAAGTAAAACATTGACAATTGTTTAAGTTGTAACTGTTGCTGCGGAGGTTAAAACTTTTGTACAAATCTGTTGTTGATTTAACTGCTGCCTAGGTGAGAGAGAAATGGGCATCCAAAGTTTTAGCTTTGCTTGAAATTGAAAGGCATTTCCATTCGCGCCCCTTGTGTCAACAGCTTTTAGGCCTCTGTAATGATCCCGAACAGGGACACCCTACTAATGACAACGCTAATTTAGGCACCATTTTACGTAGATTACTAGGAGATATCCGAAAAGTTTGCGAAACAACTGACGCACTGAAGACATATTAATAAGTTGAAGCAAGGAACAACATTTGGGATCATTACTGCAAAACTTGACTGTTTGGCGATTAAGTTTGAGCTGTACTTACCTCCATCACAGGGGAAATTTTCCGCTAGCAACGTAAATAATTTATCCGACAGCAGGCAGCGTCCCCGAGGTCCCAATGGCACCCTGCAAACCGGACACTTTACGGAGCGGTTACGGCAATTATTACAAAGGACGTGTCCGTTGCAGCACTGCCAGCCAGGTGGTTTGATGACCTGATTCCCGTCCAGCATCAACCAGAGTCGAGTACAATGCAGCAAGAATATCCACAGACAGAGTTACAAGGACAACGGCAGCAACATCAAGAAATAATTTTATGCAAATAAATAATAAATTAATTATAAGTAAATGTAAATATGGGCATGTAAATACTGAAACAAAATATGCATTCTGCTTCAATGGCAACATAATAAAATAATAAAATCAAAATTGACTTAACCAGATTTTAGAGCAAAGTCCATATCCTTTACAGATATAATTTTCAGAATTGAGACCTGTCCACCGAAACAGGTATTTTGACTCAACGTATAAAGATATTAGAACGGTTTAGAATACAGAAAATTAAATAAATATGATTAAATAATTTCAGGGGCAATAACACTACACTTGGATAATAAAGACCGACGCTATTATTGTGAGTAAAGGGCAACTGTGAGTCGATCATATACTATATTTTTATAAAAGTTTACTTATATGCAAATCTGAAAAATCGATCTGACTGGATCCATCACTTATCTTAGCTTTGAAGTCGCCTCTGCTTTGAAATCACAATTTTCTTGATTTACTCTTATAGTATAGTAAACTTTTTAGTCGGGCAAAAAGCTTTCCATTTAAATTGAAAATCAAATTGGAAGTATTGCAAGCGGATTTAAAATAATACAACTGTATTTGATGTGCACAAAAACACTTTTGCGCTTTTCAAGCTACAGCTCGGACCCACAAAAAGTTCTCCCCAATGTTCTTTCATGCTCACGCCGGAACATTGGGATTGTCTCAAAAAATCAAAAAAAAATAAATAAAAAAAAAAACAGAAAATTCCCAAAAAGAAAAAGAAAAACAAATCGAAAATATGTATAGAAATTCAATTGATGCATTTTGTCTGAATGTGCATACATACATATATGTATGTGCATACACGAATGTGCATTTGTATCTGAATCTATCTCGATATGCACCAGAGCTGTTGCAAATATGCAGCAATAAAGATACAATTTTGGACAGAAGCCTGAATTGTATTTTGCCATTATTTTACAAAAATGAAATTGAAGTATTACAAATGTAAAGCGATTTGATTGCAATCCCTTTTCCGGCCTGAATATAATACGTGACAACAAAAGCAACAGTCTTAAATTGTAGAAAAGAAATTGAAAATCATCGATAAATAAATTTTCGTTTCATGTTCTTATCATTATAAATATGTAGCCAAATTGGATATGTCTACTAAATGGATTTACTAAAAACAATCAATTGTTAAACTTTGATTAGTTTTAACTTCGAAAACAAATACTCAAAGAAGTACTTAAATTTGAAACTTGAGGCTCGTCAATAATACAACGAATGTAAATGACTTCTTTTATGATTATATTTCAAATGAATATTTGATTTTTTTTTTTTTTTTTGAATATCAGCTTTAATTCTTTGTGATTGTTATTAAGCACTTTGTCTCTATAATTTTTTGTTGGTTTATGAAAATGCAAATTTATGCATATTTAATTGAATAAAATCTCGATTCGGGTGTTATTTTAATGTCAACAGCAAATCTCAAAGGAGCACGCCAGACGGCAATCTCAATGCAAATTTATGGACACATACTCGTACATATATACAAATACATATGTACATATATGTATATGTGAGTATGTATGTGTAAATATAAGAGGGAATTGTTTGGCAAAACTATTGAAAATCATGCAAAACAAAATCCCTTAATAACTTAATGGACTTGTCTGTTTGCATAACAAATAAACGCACACATACATACATGCATACATACATACATACATACATACAATACACTTAATGCTCGTAATGCTTTATGCGTGCTGTAGTTATAATAATTGCTAAATATGATATGGAAGTTCTGACCGGATTTTAAGCTGTTAGCTGGACTATATTTTACTTATCCTTCTGCTGCATAAACTGATTTCAGGTTAATAAACAAATTATGTATTTAGTGTTGTAGAAACTGGAACTAGACTGGAGATTTCAATGGACCAGTTGGGGCCATAGTGTTGCATGTGTCATGTATGAAACATGTGAGTCTATATGTTGTGTGTTGTGTGCTGCGACAATGCAACTAACTGGGCTTCTAACTAGCTGCTCTGCTTGCCCAGTTTAGTCTTAGCCTGCATGCTTAATTAATGGCCAACAGATCCACAGACAGACACACACATACACACACACACACAAACACACACCGCACACCAGACAAACAACTGGGTTTTGCATGTAAAATTTCATTTGCAGATAAGTTTAGAATTTTAATTGTTAGTCTGTCCTTGGGATGTTTTAGACTTGCGGCTGTCCTCATTTTTATCTTGTCTAATTAATTAAAGTTATGTTTTTGCTGACATGGTGGCCATAAATAAACTTACACCTCAGCACTTACCATTATCCACTTGCCACTTTCCACTTTCCACTTGCCACTTGCAACTTGCTACTTGCAACGTTCAGTGACAAGCTGCTTGTAATTTAAATTTTAAATAGAACAAAGAGCTTCGAGTGCACTTCTATTTTATCATGTATAAATATATATAGGCTATGAAATCCCTTGTAATTGACCTGTGCCCATTTATATTGCCTGCCACGCCTAATCGACAATATTTGACTTTTAAATCCCCTAATCAATCAAACCAGCATGCTTCATATATTTTACCAAAGTGCTGCCAGGCACTAGAACAAAGCTAATCAAATCACATGCGATGGCAAACATTTATCAAGCATACGTAATATATGAATTCCATACACATATATCACACTCAAATCAAATGTTAACAAGTCAAATTGGATGTGGACGACTTGAAACTACCCTGCCAAAGTACCAGGAACAACAATTTGGACCACTGGTTAAATCAGCACCTATTACAAAGTATAATAAAAAAATATATTATTGAGCTTTGTTATTTTGATTAACATTATTATTATTGTATATCTTATGATTAAATTAAATTAAATATATAACATTATTTTGTACTAGATACAATAACATTTCGGGGTTAGCTTAAAAATTTGCTGCATGTTTCGATTTTTTACTGAATAAGTTTAACCCAACACGTACTTAAAATATCACAGAATGAACTCATCTTAAGAATTCTGGATTTGCGAAACAGTAAAATTTCTGGATTAGTTTAAAATATTCCAGAATAAACTCATCTTAAGAATTCCGGATTATTCAGTTTTGGAAATTCCTAACAAAGACAGCTTTTGAGATCGTTTGTAT
The DNA here is from genome assembly GCA_951394115.2 of Drosophila phalerata. Classification (NCBI taxonomy): domain Eukaryota; kingdom Metazoa; phylum Arthropoda; class Insecta; order Diptera; family Drosophilidae; genus Drosophila; species Drosophila phalerata. The sequence goes on from OX596005.2 coordinate 5,415,503, forward strand.
TTGAATATTCCCTGTTTAAGTGAAATCTTAATTATACCCGTTACTTATAAAAAATAAGTATAAGGGTATATTGTGTTCGTTGGAATGTATGTAACAGGGAGAAGGAGGCATCTCCGACCCTATAAAGTATATATATTCTTGATCAGCATCAATAGCCGAGTCGATATAGCCATGTCCGTCTGTCCGTCTGTCCGTCTGTCCGTCTGTCTGTCTGTATGAACAAAAGGATCTCAGAGACCATAAGAGATAGAGATACCAAACTTTCACTAAAAGACTTTTATATACCCCACGCAGATCAAATTTAAGCCACGCCCCCCTCCGCCCCCGCAAATAGCGAAAAACAGTCTGAACAAAGAAATCTCAGAAACTAAAAGAGATAGAGTAACCAAATTTGGCACACAGATTTATATATACCTCACGCAGATCAAGTTTGTTTCAAATTTAATCCACGCCCCATCCGCCCCCGCAAATCGCGAAGAACCACCACACCCACAGTTTTTAAGATAATACGTTTTTTGTGATTATTACCGTTATCTATTAGCATTATCTATTATCCCACTAAATCGCATCAACATCGGACATGTAGAACGACAGTTATGGCAAATTAATGTTTTCAGAGCAAAACAAGTATTTTCTTTAAAGTACTTTTCAATATATTTAAGTAAGTAACGGGTATCATATAGTCGGGATCTCGACTATAGCCTTTCCCGCTTGTTTTTTTCTGAATTTTGTAAGATTTTTTGACGTGAACAACGAATTGCAAGATCTATCTACAATATCCATTTACCCGCTCTAAAATGAATTTTTATAGTTACAGGGTATGTAAATAGACTTACATGCATGCAAACAAATGTAGGTTTTTTTGTGTCTATGCGAGCAACAAAGCTAACGGGTATTAACTAACAACAACAAGAACAACAAGAACAACAACAGCAACTAACACCGGCAGTTACATATTTGTAGTCATGACATCGTCAAGCTGTGAGTAACATTGTAAACAAATCGTCGACATGAATACACGTACGTATGTACATATGTACATATGTATATGTACGAGTATAGACGCATATAGACTTATACCTGGAGCATTGTTGGAGCATCGAGCATATTTAGAGCGTGGGCGTGGCACGCAATCACTAGTGCAACTCAGCGTTTCAACTTTATACACGGTCAAGTGATTAGCAACAAACTTGCGCAGCAAAATCAACGTCAAGCCGGAAGAGTAACATGGCACGGGGCAAGAAGGGAGTGGCGTGTGGCAGGTAGCAGGTGGCAGGTGGCATGTGGCAGGCATATGCCGGCTGACAAAGGCAAACAAGCGGCAACTGCCAACTAAGTTTTGTCAGACCATAGTTCAGTTTAGTTGAGTTAGATAATGACGAAGTAAAACTAATGCCGGCAACCGGCAACAGGCAACTACTACCAACAAGCAACTGACGTTGCACGCCAAACGGCCGACAACCTCATCGATATGCAACTCAGCATCAACATCCACTTACCGCTTGTTTCTTGCCTCAGGCTAAAAAAAAATAAAAGAAGAGAATACGAAATATACTTAGACTCGTTTGCTTACATCACAACAAACAGGACACTCCAGTAATTGGGCAATATGTTGCAGGCATGTTGCAAACTTTTGCAGCGACTGTTGATTAATGCCATGCTGCTGCAAAGAGAAATAAATAAAGGAATTTATAAAATTTACAGAATTAATTTAGGGAATTAAGATTAGAAACCATCATCAATAGAATCAAATTATCAGAAAACTTGCATTAAGTTTATATTACGATTGCTGTAAAGAACTGACAACTAATGAATTATATCATCTAGTAAACCATTTAGGTATCTTTAACATACAATAAATGCTGCAATTAAAACATTTAATGTTTAGTATCACAATTAAGCTACCTAGTGATACGATAAGTGCAAAAGTCTACAGCTTCAGTTCATTCCACAATTAATTTATTTATTTATTATTTCTTATCTTGTAACCAATATCCTATTCAATGTAACAATGTTATTAGTATAATTATTTGGACTTTTTATCAATTTAATTTGAAACCATTCGTTATTTGCCCACAAATCCAAACGAACTGACTTCATTATTTTCAATTTGAGCTTATCGCACTTCGACGATGTTTCATTAATGGATTTTATTTCTATATTTTAGTTATGTTGTGTCAGTGAGTCAGGACAAAGAGTTTTATATATAGTATTTTATATTTACTATTATTAAAGCATGCTTGTAAGTATAAATTCATCGTTTTTATTAATCGCAACACGAAATCAGTTTATAAAACACGACACGAGTCCATCTCTAGCAGAAACTTAAGCATGGCCTTAAGCATTATTGATGGAGAAATTATATGGAAATGACATACAGGCAGTGCAGTAAGCAGGTAAGTTTGCACATGTCTGTGTATATATATATATATATATTCCATCCGTATGCAATATTTGGGTCAATTCAATTTGTAATGCAGTACAGCATATACTCGTTATGTGTCAAATTTAATAAAACACTTAGCAATTCGATCGACAGATGAACACCTCAGAGTGAAGAAGAAGCTGATAGTTGCCCTAGCAGCAAAGTTACTCAACTGTCTCAAAAGGACACTCTTAGTTGGCCGGAAATGCATTTACATTAAATTAGCACCAATATTGTTGTGAAATATTTAACATGGACATAAATAACACATCGTCCTGTAGGACATCAATTTCAGACATGTTTGTGTTCATTAGGCTAATTGATATTTATTCCTCAGGTGTAATAATGCATTTAGTCTAAAAACTATCGAAAACTTACTCATGTATAATTGATGATTGATGAATATTCAGAAAATAATTTCTAAAACAAGAAATCATTTGAGCTAATTGTGCGTTGTTAAGCTAATTATTAATTTTGTAGAAGCAGCAATATTTACTATGTGAATATCTTCCTCAAATTTTAATTGTCTTGTAATCAAGATATTTTAACATTTTTTTTCTTCATCCAAACTTTATTAAATTTAATCCAAGGCTGCAAACCGGTTCTGAACCGAACCTCTCTAAACCGGTTCGGTTCGGGTTTTTAAGCAATCCGAACCGGATCATGAACCCAACATTTTATGTTGTATACTCCGTGAACCCGAACCTGAACCGAACCCATTTTTTAAATAAAAGGTTCGTTTCAAAAAAAAAAAAATTCTTTCTTTTTATTAGTGATGTAAAAATACATCGAAATATCGACAACTTGATTTTCGCGAAAGCGACGATCTATCGAGTTGATTGAATCGATTTCCATGAAAACATCGAAAACTCACTGGATTTTATTCTTCGTAGTTCATTTGCAGAACTAAATGATCTACAATCGAAACTTTTCTTGGAATTTAGTACTTCGTGAGAAGTGAAGTGAACTCAATCGCGCGGAAATAAAACAAGTTCACTAAAAATATATTATAAATTAAATTAAATATAAATTTAAATTAAATTATATTAATATAATAGGTCATCTTTATACTAATTTAGACTATTATAAAATTATATATTTTTTTAAATTTACTTCGATATAAAAATCAAGAAAAATGATAAAAATAAAAAATTTTTTTTTTGCTCATAATTGAACCAAGGTTCGAACCCAAACCTCGGGTTTAGGAGGTGTATAAACCGGTTTACGAACCGAACCTAAGTCTTGCTCTATGGTTCGAACCATCGAACCGAACCTTCAACAAAATTTTGGTGGTTTGCAGCCTTGATTTAATCAAATTAAGCTATCTCTAGCAGCATTCCATTCTTTTATAATTTTAATTTCTTTCAACAATAAATTTATGTCGATAGATATGAATATTTAAACAAATAGCTGCTCTTTTGCTTCTTCTACTTATTTGTCAATTGCAACAATGCAACAGATAATCAACAATGCATAACGGTCTCTCTCGCTCTCTCTCTCTCTCTCTCTTTTCTTCAGTGACCCATTTAAACGGGGCTAAGAGAGTTAAGACCATGCAACGGAGTATAGAAACTAATTGTTTGTATGCTTGTGTTGTGAGTGTGGTTTTGACGGTTACTTACCACAGCGTGCGCCGCCTCGTTGGGGTCATCAGTTGAACCCGGCGAGTTTGTCTGTTGTCGCCACATCATCATGGTTGCATGCTCAGCGCCTGTTAGCCAATGTTCCCGCAGTTTGTTGGCCAGCTCGCTGATCCTCATGCCCAAGACATCAATGCCATTTAGCTGCAGCAAGGTGTCACCGATGCAAACACCTGCCAATTGTGCATTTGACTCCGCCTGCACTCCGCTGACCCATGGATACGGGTCCCAAGGTGCACGACTCAAATTCAATCCCAAAGCGCCGTTTGGCGACTTGATAATGCATTGCTGCAGCATCTTAAAGGCGTAACTGTAAAGCAAACACAATGCACTGAGTTCATGTTGAGAAAAAAAAAACCAAACTTGTAAAATATGTACTATCTTATTGTTGTTGTCGTGCTCAAGGTCGCACGTTTCAGGCAGGCATTTCAAGTATGTAATTTATGTCAGACAGAAGCAGACACAAACACACACAAACACACACAAACACACACACACATACACAATCACAGCCAACATCTCTAAGAAGCCAACTCGAAGGTTGCCTGACATAAATTTGGGCCATTTTCAACACTTGAGATATGTGAGAAAGAGAGATGATAGAAAGAGATGGGTAAGTCCATGCATATGTATTTAATTATCAACAATCACACACATGCGTATGTATTACTTTTCAAAATGGGCGTTGAACTGTTTTATTCGTTTAGCTAAGTGGGCGTGTCAACGGGCGAGGCGAATGCTTTTTGGCATGCCTCGCACGTACGCAGCCCACACGGCGTATACTCGATGTCGTCGTAGTCGTAGTCGTCGTCATCGTCGTGAGTATGAGAGGCCACTGGACTCTGAGATATAGCCACCTTTTTTGTGGGCAATTCTTTTTATTTTTTTGGTTACCTTTCAACACCTGTGTCGAAGCTCAATTAATTAGAAGGCTGTTGAAAGTTCCAGGGTTGCCAACATAGGCCCAAGAAACTTTTGCAAACTGTTTGGCAATTAAGCATACGCCGCGTTTGCCACCATTGCCATTTTCAGCAAAATAGCGTAAAATTTGCGCAAATAAATCAAAAGTGGTGGCTAAAACTTTTGCCCTGGCATTTACTCACGCATATATAAGTTCGTGTATGTATGTAGAAAAGGCCGAGCAACGCGTTAAATCAATTAAGATCCCAGGTAGACACTGAGCCACAGCCGGAACAACGAGTATGAGATTGAAATAAAAGCGACAGCCCAAGCATTGAATGCGTGTAATATGTGAATGAGTGGTGTGAGTGCTGTGAGTGTTGTGAGTGGTGCGGGTAAAGCAAGTTCAAGTATATCAAGTATACGCACTGAGGCCGCACTGAGCAGCATCCGCTAATGCTGTCTCATTGTTGCCATGCCAACAACAACAGCAACAAAAGCAACAACAACATCAAGTTACACTTTCATTTATATCATTATTGTTTTTTGAGTTGTTGCTGTTGTTGTTGTCATTCTCATCCGTGTTTGGACAGCCCCTCCATCTCCTTCTCGCACCTCTCCCCATTTGCTGTAACTTGTCATGACGACTCTCGAAATCAAATTGATTATAATTCATATTCTTTAAAGACGTACAGCAACTATACAAATAAAAGTACAAGCGAACATATAGATGCGAGTATATGTATTTGAATTTGTCTAGAAAATAACGAGCCAAACGAGAGACCACTTCACTTCTTACTGACATTGGCCATGAAATCTGTCTATGACGTCGCAAGCGTGAAGTAAACGCGGCCGAAAGCTAAATAATGAATAACGAATTAACATTAATTGAGCCAGTAACAAAGCCATTGGCTTAAATTGCAAAATTGTACATATAGTATTACAATTGTTTTATTAATTGCAATTTTAATTACTTGCATTATCTAAGCTCGCACTATTTAGTTCAAAAATAAACAAAGCCAATTTAACTACGCACACACACACACACACGATTAAATTGTTTATAAAGCCACTTTGCTGTCAACAGCTTAAACAAAATACAAAAAAAGTTTAAACAAATAATTAAATAACGGTTGCAACTAAGTGCGATAAGTATATGTGGCACGAGTCTGTATTATACTATATATAGAAAATATAGTATGGCAGTTTGAGTAAGAACTTGCACGCTATTTCGACTTGGCTAATGCCTTTCAACTTAATGCTCCAATAATCAGTTACATTGCAACAGTTTACCGTTATGCGAATGGTATATGTATGTATATTTTGTAAGCTTCTCAATCGCGATTAACTTAGACTTAGTCGTTGTCTTAGTTGGAGGAAGCAATGCGAACTAATCATACTCGCGCGTGGATAATAACTAAAGCACGAGATACTTAATCACCGACAACTGTTGCAGGCGCTTTTGAAATCCAATGCACAACAACAACAACAACAACAACAGTATACTCTGTGTATAAATGTATCTGTTAAATTAACGCGGGTTTTTTACCGCTTTCGTTTTCAGCCAATCGCCAACAAGGCGAAACAAAAACAACCTCACACGAGAATTGCGTCACAATTACACAAATGCAACAACAACAACAGCAACAGTAAACACTCAAACAACCGACAACAACAACACTGAAAACGAAATGTATGGCAGAGACCCAGAAACCCCAAACATCCAAAAGTTGTTGCGCATGCGCCACCGTCAGCGTCCGCTGCCAACGTCGCTGCCAGCGCCGACAGCAATTACATACATTGTTGTACGTACAGTGCGCTTCACTTGATTAGATCCGGATCGTTCTCTAAAATTACTATATTTGCGATGACAAATGCGAAATAACTTAACTTCTTTTATTTAGTTCAGTTGGTTAACGCATACCCTTTCAAAGAGTATTCAAATTTTGATACGAAATGTAGAAAATATTTAAGAAAAGAAAAACTATATACATTGATGATCAAAAACACAATCTGAGTCGATATAGGCAACTACGTCTCTCAGTTTATTAATAAAATTTGTACATAGTATGAAAACTTATTATTATTTTATTGAGATCTCAATCATTCTCAAAAATTGTGTACTTAGTATTTTAACCAACTTAGGTTCAAAGCGGACTGATATAAATATACAAGTTTTTATTGGTAGGGTATTAAATCTTCGGCGTGCCGAATCACAAATACAATATTTTTTTATTGAATAGTTGATACTTTGATGTTATTTTAGCTAATGACTCTATTGTTGTGCACTGTATTTAACTAGTGCTATGTGTACATAAATATTTGTACATAGGTGTAGGTAGACTATTTTTTCAGAAGTATTAAGATTTGACTTCCTTTTTGCCAGCATTTCTACAGACAAACAAACAAATATATATATATTCGATCACTTTTAATGTATTTATAATGAAATAACTTCTTTTATTTATAGAAATCAAGTGTGACGCAAAACTTTAACTTCCTTGTTTAAAAAGAGCTTTTCAATTAAATCGTTAATTGGACAACAAAGCTTTGATCTCTCGTTGTCAACGCATTCTAATCTCAGCTTCATTTGGCCAAACATTAATATTAAAAGCATTAGGGCTAACCGTAGGTGCAAGGTCGTTTAAGCCATTAAAAACCTATAATTATTACACACAACTTTTAAATGGCTTGCAGAGCCCTCAAGGCTGACAATACCACAAAATGTTGCAATCGTTACACACCGTTGAACACATACATGCGAGTAAATTGTCTCAAGTGGCCAACTGGCTAACACTTACTGATTTATGCTTATTTATTTAGATCAATTAATTCGCGGCACACGCTCAGACTGCGATCGCCGGTGTCGCCACTTCCACTTCCACTTCCACTACCACGACGCGCTAACGGAACTTGCGAGCGGCGCCTGCGCAGACTCAAAGAGCTGAAAGCAAACTGCGGCTGCCACAGCCAACAGCTGACAGACTGAGCTGCGATTTGCGGAACCTTAAAGCGTCATCTGTCGGCAGCTTAAGCAAACATTGCTACTTGAAGCTTTTGCTGGTAGACCATTCACTGGCAAACTATCTAAAGTTTCTGAACACATAATAAACCTGACGAAAAAATTAATAGATAGACAGATATATTCGTTATATTCAATGGCTACAATTCTTCAATTATTTATTTACTTATCTATTTTATTTATGCACGATATACAAATTAGGTTCAATATTAAAAAATAAATATAAAATTAAAAATATATAATGAACTATAAAGAAACAAATTTTCAAAATCGATTTTATATAAATCAATTTGCAATCCATCAAAGCAATTATGCAAATATTTTGTATAGCTATTTAGTCCGATCTTTTGGTTGTGTATTTATTGAAAATAATATAAAATTAAATTATTTTAATCTTGTAATTAAAGCATCTATGAAATCTTGAAGAGAAGTCACTTCTTGTTTTGCGGCAAGAGTATTCATATATCTACAGCTTTTCATATTTAACTGTAGTATAAAATTTCGATTAATTTTATTATATTCATATTAAAAAAAAAAAAATATTTTATAAATTTTCGCAGTTGGAAATTAGCGCGTGGCTGTACTTGAAATTGGTTATTTGCCTTTTGGCCAATATTTGTATTTTTTACGAGATCAATAAAACTCAATTGTTGTCGCGGTCAAGCCATGAACTCGACTCAACGTTCGGTTGAACTCATGCCTATTGAATAGACTAATTGAAAACATGAAATTTTATGTTATGGGTTTCATAAGTAGTTGTTCGTTTTGACATTCAACTTGGCTTCTGTGGCTCCTTGAAACTGAGAGGTAATGAGAAACAGCAATAGCAATGGCCATAACCGTCGACCAATTTCAACTCACAATTGGGCTAATAAATTAAAGCAATTCCAATTAAACGTTTATTAATATCCTCAATCAAAGCATGAGCTAAATCAGGGCTAATTGGAAGCAAAGGAACCAAATATACATATATATTTTATCTACCATGTATATATTTAAATGTTGTTCTATTTTTTTTAATTAATACCAGTGCAAACAGGCACGCGCTTGCTTCATCTATTTATTTATTTATGCTCTTTGTTTGTTGTTAGTCGTCACCTTTGGCGTCATTTTGAGAATAATATTGTTTTTACCTTATGCAAAAATAAAATATTTAATTGCTGCATTTGAATGCATTTTGAACTCAATTAAATTTTGTTACTTTGGACCAAAACAGTTAAAGGCGTTAAGTCCCAATAACAATTTATATAATTCTCTAAAAGAGGCGTTTGATAAGTTCTCAGCTGATATTCTTAATAAACATCAAAAGGCCCAATAAACTTTGTATATATGCAACATTTTTACATTTTGGGTCTTCATTGGCCTATCTCTCTGTTTTCAAAGACTTGCACAGTTAGAGATAAGAAATACTTATCTTATTTTACTATAACAAATATGAAAACGGTTGTCAGATATATTCATTAAGATTAAACAAATTTATCCTATACAACGATAAGATACAGCTGCTGTAACAAACTCTGTTCTATTTATAATAAAACAAAATAAATACACTTACTATTTAACTATTTTTAGTAACTTAATTTAACTTTCTACTTTAAGTTCAAGCACGAATTTCATAATACTCATACAGGGTATCTGTTTTTGAATTGCAAACAATCGTGTTTGCATTATTTGCCTAACAATATCCAAAAAATGTGTTCAACTGTTCAAATACAACCGATTCGAACACTCGCCAGAAACTCACAGATAAATATTTTTTAAACAAATGGATTGATTAATTTACATACACGCAAGCTCTCTCTCTCTCTTGCTCCCACTCTACATCTCTCTAGCTCTTTCTGTCTCTCTTGCTGTCTTTGTCTCTTTTATTATTGAACTCAGCTATTGTAAAAATCCGCTCTTAGCCGTTCACATAGAGATGTGTGTGGTGGCAGTTACGTTACAATATCTCCAAAAAAGCAGATAAATTAACAATGGCAACAACGACAACATGTTAAATGAGCATGTTAAACTGCTGCTGATGCTGTGAGCGTCAGTCAGTCAGTCAGTTAACCTTAGCTGAGCGACTGTGAATAGAGCAAAACGCTTTAAGCTGAAATTCTGAGGCAGTTTGCTTGTTGGGAGCGTGCGGTGAACACGTCTTTTATTTCTCCGCAGCGCGAGTTTATAACAAATACCTGAAATTCGGGCCACACGTGTCCAATGCAAGAGATCAATGTAGGCGCAGATGGTGATGAGGATGACACAACTGACGCTAATTGTCAAGATCAAAAGTCATCGGTGCGTCTTTTAAAAATACCACGAGCTGCTCCACAAATCGAAGAGTATGGATTTCGTCTGACGCGCAGCAAGTGGGATCCATATCCATGGGTATAATCTACTCTTATTATTTTTGGGATTGTATCTTTGTCTTGCTAATTGCATATACATATCCCACCCAGGTTTCTGAAGTGGCAGCGGGCACACCTGCCTCGTTATGTGGCCTCAAGACCGGCGATTGCATTTTAAAGGTCAGTTCATGCGATTGCACAAGTTGAGAGTATTGACTAAGATCGCCATATGGTTTTCGATCTTATCTTTCTATACTTTTGTTGTCGTTTGTCAACCTCAGTCAGGGGTGAGTGCTCCATCATCTGGCACCACTAATTGCCTACACTGAGAAAAACAGTGCTCGAAATAGTAAATATACTACTTTACCGTCAAGAACAGAACAGATAAATAACAGGACAGAAATAATAAATTAAAATTTAGTCTCGTAATTTACATGCATATCTTCTCTTGTTTATCCCTGAGTGAAATATGTATCTCGTTGACTTACAGGCAAAATACAAATAGAACTACATAAAGATATTAGTTCCCAAATAAATATCTAATGGGAATGTTCAAGGATTTCGAAGTTTCGTGTATAATTTAACAAAAAATTATTAGAGCCAATTAATACAATTTCATTCACCGAAATTAACAAAGAACCGACATTTTTTTAATCAATTGTATAATAAACATATTTTAATAAAGCAACGTTTAAATCAGTGGTCGGCACGGCCTATACGCCGCGTATAGGCATTCGCTCTGCCGCAGCGCTGCCTGCTCACGTACAGCGTAAACGTTCGTGTGGCGTCGCTGCTACGACATTTTGCTGTTAAGTCGCTGTCGTGTCGCTGTTATAGGGCTATTACGCTGTAATTCGGCTGTAGAGACGAGGCAAAATGAATCGGCAGCAAACGTCAGATGCTTGATGTCTGTTAACGTTCTGTTAATTCGCACACTAGCGTCATCAAACATATGAATGTGTTGGTGCCGACCACTGGTTTAAATTTCATATCGTTTGCGCGCCATTTTAAGTTGCCAGAGCGCTGTAATTTAACAGAGCCCACTCAAACGACTTAACAGCTTGCAAGCAGTTCAACTGCTTAACGCACAAACACATTTAAAGCAAGCAGATTATTACAATAATAACAATTTGTAATTGATAATTTAATTAATAGTTGAAACTAATAGATTTCGGAATATTGCAGGTAAATGACGTCGATATACTTGGCATGCGAATAGCCAATGTGGCCCAAATAGTTAAAAGCCAAAAAGAAGGCGTTACATTCTTATGCTGGAATAGCGACTGCCAAACCGACTGTGATGAAAACGTGAGAGAATGAACTTTAAACCCCAAGATATATGGCATGCTAACACTATTAATTTCCAGAGCATCTGCTGTGTTCCTATGCCCACCACCCTGAAGCGTCTTGTAATTATTGTGGAGAGCATTCTGAAGCTTATCGAATGTCCCGTGTGCAATGTGACCATAACTCCTCCGGTTATGCAGTGCCAGAATGGACATTTGCTTTGTCTCGAGTGTCGCATACGCTCGGAGAAGTGTCCAATGTGTCGGGGCTTCTTCACGCCCATTCGATCGGGTGTCGCCGAGGAGATATATTCGATTATTGCGGGCGCCTTTGAAAGTATCCGGCGAAAAGGGAAACTGCGGCACAAGATCTACGGTGAAATGGCTTTAACCAAGGCCAATTCCAATGAATACTGTATCTGCCAAGAGCCATTGAAGCAGTCCAAATCGCTGCTGCCGAAAAGTAGAATTCTTACCAAATTGTTGCAGGCCAAAGCTGACTCAGTGGAGAATCTGTTCCAAAGCAATTCGGCCAAGTTGCTGCATGCGGAGGCAATCGACAGCTTTAACGTGATGCCATTGAAAGGGCCCAAAGAAAGAGAATTTGGGCCAAGATTAACGAGGACATCAATGCTAAAAAGCACAAATGACTTACAACAGCTGCCGGAGGCAGCAGATGAAAGGAACGCCAAACTGCAGGCAGACACGAATTGTGGCAGCAACCACAATTGCAATGTGGCTGACAGTTTGGGCCAACAAGACATTGTTCGGCATGGTAGAGACTTGCCTCTTGTTGGCGGACCAAACACGACCGTGTCTCCAACTGTCCCGTCAGTTCCCAATGAGTTATGGTCCGACCCACCTGTCAAGACACAATCGAAGTGCTTTGCCTTTCCCACTCTTACATCGCCGACCAGTGGCGTCCTTACAGGATAAATTCTTGTTAAACTCCAGTGGAAACTTTAAAACTGAAGTTATGAATTAACTAAACAAACCCAATAGACCCCTGTACTTTTATTAAGTACGGGGTCTAATAACACTAGGCAACAATTTTCAACTTTTTGTCTATTACACGAACCAAACCCACTTTTTTGGATAGATTTGGGGCTCCAAATGACGAAAAACATTTTTTTTTTTTTTTTTATGGTGAGATTTTTTTTTTAGAATTTTTTGAAATTTGGCTTTTTTTTTTGTACTTTTTTTCAGAGGTGCGCCCAGTTTTTTCATCATTACTCGAGAACGCCGAAACCGATTTTCAAAAACATTACTTTTCCTGAAAGCCATTGAATATATCTATAATTCATTAATACAAAGTTTTGGATTTAAACTTATAGTTTAAGAGATATCAATTTTTGAATTAAGAAAATGATGATTTTTTTTAAGCTTTTTTATTAGCTTTTTTTACTTTAAAATTTGAGGAAAAGTCGAAAAAAATTTATTACATTTTGTCTTTAATTTTATTTGCATAGCTGCATTAATTACGCGTCGTTTATGATATGTCTTATCAAAATCTGTGGAGAGACGGCGATGTATTATTTATTTTTGTCTAGGCATGTTTTTGTCGAATTTTATGATTTCCTTGTAGAGCGGCATGACATTTAGTATGAAAAACTTTTTGGTTTCTTAAGATATCTTAACCAAACTCACAGATAGTGTATTTGGGACTGTCTCATACACCCTGACCAAATTTGGTCTAAATCGGATTACTATATCATATAGCTGCCATAGGAACGATCGTTAGAAATACAGGGGTTAGTATGAAAAAGTTTTTTGTTTTTTGAGATATATCATCCAATCTTGCTGGTTATGTATTTAGTAATGTGGTATGTATCCCTACCAAAATTGGTTCAAATCGGATCACTATTCAATATAGCTGCCATAGGAACGATCAGTCGAAAATTCACCTTTAGTATGAAAAACTTTTTTATTTTCTAAGATATTTTAATCGAACTCACAAATTGTGTACTCTATGTTGTCCTTTACATCTTTATTAATTTTGGTTCGAATCTGTCTACTATATCATACAGCTGCCATAGGACCGATCGGTCTAAAAACAAGTTTTAGTATAAAAAACATTTGTGTTTTTTGAGATATCTTAACTAAACTGATAGAATATGCATATATGTTGGTCTTATGCATCCTGACCAAAGTTGGTTCAAATCGGTCCACTATATCATATAGCTGTCATAGGACCGATCGGTAGAAAATCATGTTTTAGTATAAAAAACTTTTTTGTTTTTGGAGAAATCTCAATAAAACTCATAAATTGGGTATCTTTAATTGCCCATTACATCCTTACCAAATTTGGTAGAAATCGGACCACTATATCATATAGCTGCCATAGGAACAATCGATACGAACGGTCGATAAGCAACCTTTAGTATGAAAAACTTTTTTGTTTTTAAAGTTATCTGTTCAAAACTTACAAGTTATAAGCCTTCTATTGCCTTATACAACCTGTCCAAATTTGGTTGGAATCGGATCACTATAACATATAGCTTCCATGGGACCGGTCAGTCGAAAGTCTACCTTTGCGTAAAATTGTTTTATTGTCAATATACTAATAACTTAGCCGTCCTTCCATAGATTTTAACGGTAAACATACGCAACGATTGGTAATTAATATAGCTATATATATATAAACAAATTTAATAGTTCAGATGACCATCTTAAATGCATATTCGTTCAGATTGGTTAAAATATCTCAAAAAACAAAAAACTTTTTAATACTAAACCTTGATTTTCAAACGATCGTTCTTATGACAGCTATATGATATAGTAGACCGATTTGAACCAAATTTGGTCAAAATGTGTAAAATAACAACAATTTGATATTGTGTGAGATTGGTGAAGATATCTTAAAAATCACAAAAAATTTTCATACTAAAGGTCATGCCGCTCTACAAAGAAGTCATCAAAGTCGACAAAAACATGCCTACACACAAAAAAATATTATATCGCTGTCCCTCCACAGATTTTGATTGGACTTATCTTTAACGACGCGTAATTAATGCAGCTATGCAAATAAAATTAAAGACAAAATGTAATAAATTTTTTTCGACTTTTCCTCGAATTTTAAAGTAAAAAAAGCTTAAAAAAAAGCTTTAAAAAAATCATCATTTTCTTAATTCAAAAATTGATATCTCTTAAACTATAAGTTTAAATCCAAAACTTTGTATTAATGAATTATAGATATATTCATTGACTTTCAGAAATAGTAAAGCTTTTGAAAATCGGTTTAGTCATTCTCGAGTAATGATGACATAAGTCGGAGCACCTCTGAAAAAAAGTACGAAAAAAAAGCCAGATTTTTAAAAAATTCTAAAAAAAAAATTTTACCATAGAAAAAAAAAAAAAAATGTTTTTCGTCGTTTTTGGCCCCAAATCTATCCAAAAAAGTGGGTTTGGTTCGTGTAATTTTTTGGCTGTTGCCTAGTGTAATTTAATAAAAGTATTTTATCACAGTTTAACTCCTTGTCTGCTTAAATACACTGGGTCTTTGACCATGCAAATACTCCGGAAACAGCGCCGAATTTAGTGCCAAAGATGTTCTTACAAATCCGCTTTACGCTTTACTTTGAGCAATCGTGTTCTACGCAACTTAATCAGCTTTCGAGCACTTATCAGTTTTACGCTTTGGACTTGTGTCCTTCAGTTTTTCTTGTACTAATTAAATTAGATTCAAGTCGCTTTGGCAAAGTTTCTTATCGCAGAGCCCGTCAAACAAATGACCAGAACCAACAAATGCAACTCTTCAGCCCACAGACATTCAATGGTCTCAAGCTGACAAAGTGCATTAAAGCAAATGCTAAAATGCTCTTCTCCCCTCACTCTCTTGCTCTCCGCTGTTTTTCCATTTTCTCGCTCTCAGTCGGTGTATTTTCCTATGAACTCCTGCTGTTTTAACTGCAGTTTTACTTGACTCAAGTGAATATATTCATTTCTGTACGCTTGAATGACTCTTTGTTGTTTCGAGTGTCCCATTCATGAATGCAATGCAGTTTCATTAATAATAACCATTGCAAACTAACTTCGATGTATATGCAACGCTGCTCCATTGAGGGCAATGTATTGATACTGGTAGATCCCCAGAGAAAGAGGCATATATCTCTATGACTATTCAATATCAAGTCTTAACTTGATAAATAATTTTCTGTCCAACTTCGTAGTTGTTAAAGTCACGGCCTTCAACAACAGATGCTCTGATGCAGAGTAAACAAATGATTATGCTCGGCTGTCAGACACCCTGTATTAATCTATATCTATATATAAAACTGTTTGACCCGACTGACTAATCTTTGTGCAGCCCAAACAGTAAGAACTATGACGCTGACATTGTTACACAACATATATATTACAAAATGCATTGTGCAATTTGAGAAGTCCGAACTAGAAAAGTTAAAAATCGTGGTAAAAGTTAACACTAGGAAGGAATTGATCTGATTAATATATAGCATATATCTGGCATACGAACATTCGCCATTCAAAACTATTGTTTCTTAAGATATCTTAAGCAAATTCACAGATTGTTTATTCAAGACATATAGTTAATATAGAATGTATAGGAATAAAATTAACATTTATTTAGTATGAAGAACGTAGCCGTTTTTTTTTTGGTTTCTCGTCAAATCTGAACTTTCCCGACAAATCTGACGATTTTCCAGCCAAATATGACTTTCAATAAATTCTGAAATTAAAAAATGCTCGTCTTAACAGTTCTAGCCTTGCAAACACTATATTTTACAATTTCTTGTAGGGTATTGGCAGTAACAACATGATTTTTTTTTAAATGCACGTCAATAACAGTCAGCCATTAAACTGTCCGTTTACATAAATAATGAAAAAATTGTTGTTGGCAACTATAAGTTTGGCTTTAAGTAAATGGGTGAGTTGCAAGCCGGTGACAATATAGCGCCCTTGTTGTCAACAGCAGCAGCTGAAGCAGCAGCACATTGAGCGCAATTTTCTCTTATGTCTGCTCAATGCTGACTCAGATTAAAACCTCATCAAAACCGGAAGTGGCAGTTTAATTTAAGCGCGTTAATTGAATTCTATTTTACTGCACGTCGTCGGGCTCGTGATGCTGGGATTGATTCACTCCAGAGGCTTTGTGATGATGCCACTGCTGCAGTTGAGCGAAAGCCAGAGAAAAGCCACAATCAATCTGGTTTTCCCAATCCCAATCCCAATCCCAATACCAATCCCAAGACCAGCCCAATAGCTTGGCACTTTGCAGGCTTTGGCAAACTTTAATTACAGTTTCTATGCTTTATTATTCAGGTTCAGTTGATGTCCAGGCCAAGGTCCTTGGACGGAATGCGAATTAAAAAAAGAAGTAAAAGAGAAATGCCAAAGAAAATTGTGTAAATTGCTGTTATTGTTACATTTTCTACAAACACATTTTCCCCATAATTTCCCACATTTCCCTTCGTCGATACCGCCATCGAAATCAACATTGACTTCGCCTGTTTTTTTTTCAAGTTTATACTCTGTAAGTTCTCTAATTGCATTTCATTATCTGCTGAGCTGCCATGGCTTTAAGTGTTTTAAGCCGGCCAACGGCATTGGTAACTGTAATGAAGGCCTTGTCGATTGCCATTGCGATTACGATTGCGATTTCAGATGCAATTGCGGTGCATTGCAATTATTTCGATGAGTTTGGTAGAGCTCATCGAGTCAAATATGCTTGCCGCATCTCTAAAGCTCAAATCAAATTAATTATTTTCGAGAAGTGCGAAGCAAACTAGACCGTCAATAGGCGCAAGGAAGCACGGAAGTTCCTAGAGAAATCAACTATAGCATGAAACTAGAGATTTTAATTCGAAAACGGCTTTGATGCTGTCAGGTCCTTAAATTATGAAAACATACAAGAAACTGAAGAGACTTAAATGGGGCTTGAATATGTGGTCTGAAATGAAACTGCATACATAATCCTTAGCTTCCTAATTACACTTATCTATAATTATTCGTTTTCAATCAACACAATTTCAAGAAAGTTTTCAATTTGCAACTGCAAAGAATTTCTAATATATGCCAGAGTATCTCAGACAAGTTAAGATGGGCACCAAAGATTTAGCTAAGAGCAATAAATAAATAAAGCTTAGTCTTGCCAAAATGTTCGCTTGAAGAAACTTGTGCTTCCTTCAAGGTTATAGGTCAAACTTTAGACTATGCTGCGCGTGGACGACACGGCGTATGAGTGCTGTGCTTACCGTCGCCATTGTAGCATCGCTCATACGCAGAGTGTGCCCGAACTTGGAAACATTGTGGCTAGTGCCAAAAGTAGCAGCATGCAACAATTTTGAAAATCTTTTAATGACGCAGCTGTTTCCTAAGGGAGCCCACACAATCTTCGAAACTTTCTAGCGTCTGCTTTGCTTTTGCTTTAGCTTTTGCTTTTGCTTTTGTTGTGGCTGCTGCTGTTGCTCTTTTAATTGTTGCTATTGTTGTTGCCTTTGAGTGCGACAGAAACGAACATGTGCGGTTCTCATAAATTTAATGCCAAAAGAGCATTTTAAGCACACTGCCGGCAGCCATTCACTTCAGTAAGCCTTCTAATTACGCTCATGGAGAAAGTTTTTTGTTCTGTGATATATGCACAAAGCGAAAAGTGAGCTGATTTATGAATGAGATTGCTCGACTGGGAAATACACTGCACTCCGTATTCTTTAATATGATTTGAAAATCTTAATCAAGTAAGAGAAAAGCATTCGATATGAAGACAATTAATTCTGACAAACTTGAATTTCTGAGAATATATTTACTTCAATTTGCTTATATATTAACACTCGATCATTACTTTTTTGATTTGACTATGGCAATTTGATAAACATCGGATTACTAAAGCGCATTAGCCAGTCAGACACTTTCTTATTATGATTACAGGGTACAGGGTTTTATAGCAAACATACTCACACACATACATTTACCAATATGTTGCAAGTATGCTCACCCATAGCTGCCATTGTTGCTGCCGCGGTAATTAATTTTATAAAGGTAAATGTAACATATTGGCGGCTTGTGTGCCTTTTTGTGTATTTAAATAATTTTCCATATGCCAATATTTGGAATCGTCAATGGAAATCATTAATTTAATTAAAAATTAAAACGTGCCGCAACTGCTAGCCGGAAGAACACGCAAATTGTGGAATTGTGAAATGTTGCTGGAGATTTTTTGAATTATAAAATGTAACTTGCAATATGGTCAAATAAAAAAACACGCTGTCAATGGACAAACTTAATTACAAACGTGGAATCATGAGACGGGAAACGGAAGGCCGGAAAAGTGTCACCAGCTTTTATTGCATTAAAACGAATATAAATGCATTCATAAAGAGTCAGTTCAAGTGACGTTCATTCATTCATTCATTCAGCGTGGATGCTCTGGCTTACCATTTCATTTAAAGATACATTAATTGAAACATCAGTTGATAATCAATAGGCAGCCATCGTAGCTCGCAGACAAATTTAATAGCATTAATGTCACAATTTCATATAACTTGTTTCGATACATGTATGGTATGTATTTACAAATTATTCACATTTTCAGGTGCGAGAATCAGGCGAAAACCGTCGGGAAAATTCAGCGCGGGCACATAAATTAAAATTTCATTGATTAGAAAATTGTAAATGCATAGAGTTTTCAGATATCTCCGTGTTGCCATCTTTCGATTTACATAATTGCCAACGATAACGACAAACGCACTGTAAATTCCAGCAACCGACTTCTCGCCGGTCCAAACATCCACTTCGGACCCCACCGCTGTCCAATGGGGCTGAACGGGCGAGAGGCGCCACATAAATATCAAAAATCTAAACACCGCACACGTGAATTCCACGGAATATGAAAGAATGAGTTACTTCAACCTTGGTAGCCCAATTCCACGGGCAGGTTCTTTTTTAATTAAAACCGAGAACAACCAACAAGTTAGTATACTCTTCTTGCGATACCCTGTACACACTATCCTTTTATAGATGGAAGTAAACATTAAATAATGATCTGTACCAGTTGCATTATTCGATTCTACTAATACTATATAATTGATGGAATCTACAACCCTTAAAATATCTTTTACACAATTGATTATATTTATAGGGTATAAATAGTTCTGCATTCTGTTGTTCGTTTCCAATTTGTTAAAAATGGTTATATCTATTCTATACTTGACCGAAGTTATATTTGCCTATAATGACAAGATCGTACCAGATTCATACACTAATAGCCTATTTCCACGACAGCACATTCGGCACATTCGACGCCATTTTCATCATCCGGCCCGAATGTGGACTTCATCCAAAATGAATGTGCCGATTTTTTGACAGTATTTTCAGTATTTTTTTATCGAACACCCGATGCTTATCGATATATCGTGAAAAAAAGCAATTATCACCTAACCCAGCTGTTTTCGTTAATTATAATTTCAATATAAATATTAAATTGTTGTTATTGTCAGCTTTATATTATATGTGCACAGAAATCGAACAGCTGATTTATTCTGGTTACATGGCAAGTGCATTGAATGTGTCTCATTTGGTCGTGGAAAGCTAAAATTGAGCAACATCCGAATGTGCGCGAATGAGCCAAATGTGAGTGGTCGTGGAAAAAGGCTATAAAACATATTGCCGTTTCTCATTGACCGATTACTGGGTATTACAGCGAAGCGTTTAGGCTCGCACTTGAAGTACCCTTGGCTAATACTTAAAACAAGCACCTATTCATATAGATGTATAGTACATATATACTCCAATTCGCTTTGTAGTGCTCCCTTCGCTGATTAACAAAAATAAATTTTTAGCGCGTTGGAATAGGAATTACTTTTGGACCACGCAGTCGCCATTTTCATAAAGCTTGATGGCTTCAAGCGAGTGTACAGTGCGGATTTTTGGATGAGTGTGTGAAAATATTTATTTCCCACTGTGTGTGTGTGTGTGTGCGATGTGCTATGTAGTTGCTATTAACTTTTGCACTTTAACATCATATATAGAGGGAAACCAAATGCTCCCCAATCCATTCACTCCATGCCAACTCTCAATACAAAGCAATAGTTCCATGCCAAAGGGTTGTGAGGGTGGTGTATGGGGGTGGGATACAAGGGGAGTGGCACTGGCCACTTGTAGCCACAGCATGCAGTCGGCTATATGAAAAGCATGGAGTCAAAATTGGGCTGCTGCTGCTGCTCATGTTTTATGGGTATATTCGTTTGGCGTTGCATGTTCTGTGGCCCTGCTTTTAATTGCTTTACATTTCGTTGTTTATTTTTCAGCCATTGTCAACATGTGTGTGTGATTGTGTGTGTGTGTGGTTAGTAATGAAGACCAGTCTCGGCCTGCATATTAACTGACAATCTCGCAGCTCTTTTAAATGCATAGTGTGGCTCATTTCAGTACAGCCTTCCTACCAACCCTAAGCATATTTAGTGTTATTGTCGTACAACGAAAACAGAGCGTCAGGTTGTAAGGGGCGTACGGGGGCGGGGGCGGGTCACTACAGAAGCTAGCGAAAACAAATTTTAAGCACGGCTTTCATTGTCTGTCATAAGCATAAATGGTTATTAATATTAAAGTTCATAACAAGGCATGGTATGCAGCTCATTTTGCAGGCTGTTGCCATGCCACTTTATGAGCATTTGCTGCTGGCCTTGCTCATTGATGTGTATTCCCTTTCCCATTGCCATTAAATACCCCCCCGTTCAGCAATTAATGCAATTGCACATTTGAGCCTTATTATGCGCAACATAAAAAAAAGGATCCTTAAATATAATGTAAAGTAAACAGCAAATTACAATTACCACTTTAAATATACACGTATATCAAACAATTACAGAGAAATGCTGAAAACTATTAAATCCTGTTAAATACTCTAAAATCTTTACCGTAACTGTCAGCTAAAATATTATTACCTTCTTTTAGATTTTACAAACAGAACATTTACAAAAAAAAATATAACTGCAATTTTGATATAATTTTTAAGCAGTGTATCTTAAAGTCGAATAGTTTTCACTGCCTCTCTCTTACTTTTTTGTAAACATTTATTATCATTCAAAAAACAACTGAAAATAAGTTAAAATTATATTGCTTTCTTCATATCGTATTTTTGCATTTTATATAGCATATAAAAAAACGAAACGGATATTTAAGAAAAGTTAATGAAAGAAAACTTTTCTATCTTGCTCAATTCTTACAATAAATGAATGGGTCAATGAAATGCAATTAATTAAAAGGATATTAATACGGGCATTGCATGTAAACTGATTTCAGACTTTAGCCGCTTTGTGTAAAAAATATGAAGCGTTAATTAAAAGGTATATGTAAATGAAAAATATATTAAATATCAATTAATCATTGAAACCTGTTGTATTGATGTACAATATGCAATTTAAATGAACCACGGAAATGCCGCCATGTTGTTAATGTCTTGTGGTGCCAATTTTTCGGTTTCTTTATTTCCGGTTAAATTAAGTATTGTACAATGTTATCCCCCCTTTTTTATTTAATAAAATATGTAAGAATTCATTTTTTTTAATTAGCTTATCTATTTTCAAATATTATTATGAGCATTACAATACAATTAATATATTTTATTCTATTTAATATTAATTTGACTTAATTTTCGCTGGGAAGACATTGCAAATCACTGAAAGAAATTTAATTGAGGAACGTTTTTGTGCGTCTTATGTGTTGTTTAAGTTACCTTAATTTAGTGATTATAAAAAAAAACTATTTATAAGTTGATAGAGTTGATCTAATTGATATACTTAAAAATAATTAAATATATACAGTTTACAGATATATACTCAATACGACTGAGATCTTTGGACAACGGGTTGTAGATATTTCATGTTATTTGGCAGAAAGTGAGAATCAAACTTAAAAGTTAACAACAATTGCAATTGATATTAAATAAACTGCATATCATATTGCTCGAAATTGTTCTCCAGCTGTGCCTGAGTTTGTGAACTTGTAGCTAAGCTCTTGGTTGTCTCCGTTGTTAGTGGGGAGTCGAATGCATCCGTTAGATACTTTCGCACATATTCAAAAGATACAAACTCATTTAATTGACATTTATTGGCAGCAGAATCAAACACAGTGTCAACATTTTGTTGTTGTTCGCAACTTGCCACTGAGCTGCCACTGAGAAATTGTTCAAGCTCATTAAATTTATGGAAATTATCATTAGTACAACAGTCGGTGTTGTTGTTGGCCTTATAATTGTTGCAGTTGTTGCTGTTGTTGCTGCTGCAAGTGCTCAGTGTATCCGTTTCGGTTGCAACACTTTCTCCCCCATAATAGCCAAAGCCACCATATGTTGCCGTGGCAGTTGCAGTTGCACTTGCTGTCGATGCTGTTACTGATACGATTGTCGTATTGTATCTACTTGCCTCACTATCACAGCTGTTTGTCGCTGTCGTTGTTGTTGTCGCTGCTGCTCTTGTTGTTGTTGCTGTTGCTGCCACATCATTTTGGTTGTGCTCAATGATGACAGTGTAATTTGACAACTCATTAAATTTTATTGAATTGTTATTAGTTGCAACATTGTCAATGCTGCAGGCATTGCGGTTGCCAATTCCCGTTAGTCCTTGCACGGCCATCTCCTCGTCATCATCCTGAACACCATTGTGCATCAAAAGTGCTGCCTCACTGCAACTACTGCTGCGCTGCGGGCGCTGCTCACCTGCCACAGTGGACGGACCCTGCCCCCGGAGGCTCAATGCCGATTCCGAGTGGCGTCGTGTCTTGGCCGTCCTCTTGTTGCATGTAGTGGCTGTTGTGCTGCTGCCGCCGCCGCCGCCGCCGCTGGCAGATTTCCGCCGCATTATTCCGTGATTTTTGACATGTTTGCGCAGACTGGAGGGATCCGTGTAACGCTTCGTGCAACCAGGCAGCTGACAGGCGTAGGGTTTCTATTGAGAGAAGAAACATAAAACGCAAATTTTTAGTTTTTCTCCATTTTAGGAAATATTCCCATTTATTCCTCGAAAATCGGGCAAATCAAATAACGAGGAAAGTTTAGGAGAAACCGACTTCAAATTCTATTGCGATCAAATAATAAACTCCCAAGTATGTAAACATGTCAATTAGACATGTCTTCGCATATCAAGTTTGTTCTTCAATTCTCATCCCACGTAATCGCATCAAGTTCAGATTAATAGACAGTTATTTAAGGCTGATTTTATAATTATTGAGCAACTCACGCGCCTCAAAGTATGCAACAATTTTATACTGCAGACGCGTTATATTTAAAGATCAAATAAATATATATTTAAATAAAGTAAAGAAACTATCATATTAGGAGTTTCGACTTTTCAAATAAATACAGGGTCGCTTGCAGTCGAGTTTAGTCTTTGCTTATAGCTTTTTCATTATTTGCGTATTTCAATTGAAGCCACGGAAGCTAGGAGCAATATGAAGTTGTAGCCCAAAAGTATGCAATTCATTTTGCTTTTAGAAAAGTGCCCCCTACACCGCTCTCTATCTCCAGCCACTATCTCTCTCTCTCTCTCTCTTTCTCTCTCTCGCTTCTCTTTACGGACAGAGGTCTTGCATATTTGCCAAGTGAAATCGTTACGAAATGCCGTGATGCATGTTGCATATGTTTGCACTGTATGCATTGTGAGGCAGCAACAGAGGCAGCCAAAACCACACATAACACAACACAAAACATCGCACACTCACACATATGCATTTACACCCCTGTAGTTCGGCTGTTGAGGCATTACCCAGTTCTAGCCCCGCGGTGCGTCACTGGTAGTTAGCTAAGTCGTTAGGTTTAAGTAATGCAGAGTTGCTAGGGAAATTATATTCCCGTGATGCATCACTAGAAGCTAACCAAGTCGCTAGATACAAGTAATGCTGTGGGTGCTAGGCACCCGTTATGCATCCCTGGTAGCACGGTTGCCACACTTGGCGCTTTTGCGCCAAAACTGGACCTTTTCTTCCTGTTGGCGCAATGGCGCAATTTGATTGGAAATGGCTCATTTTTGTTTTAATCAACAGTTTCTTGAAATCTATTATGAATATAATTTATATCTAAATATTTTTGCTACCAAGAATATAAATGAATTGAACCATTGTACTGAAACTCTAAATGTTAATGCTAATTTAAAAAATATGATTATTAAAAATTTTGTTTGTCAATTAATTTAGTTGTTTTGCAAGAATTATGTAGTTTTCATAATATTGGCTCTTCATTAGTGAAATTGGCTCTTTTTAGACTTTTTTTTGGCCCTTTATTATTTTATTAAGTGGCAACCGTGCCTGGTAGTTAGCTAAGTCGTTAGGTTTAAGTAATGCAGAGTTGCTAGGGAAATTCTATTCCCGTTATTCATCTCTGGTAGTTAGCTAAGTCGCTAGACACAATAAATGAACGACGGACAGCGGCGCAGTGGTTAGTCGCCTCTTCAGTCTCAAAAAATGGGAGTTCGAAAACCCACACGAGGGCAGATTTTAAATCTAATTAAAAAAATTAAAAACTAACAATTTAAGCATTTTCAGACGCCTATCCCTCTCTAACTCTAAAAACGCATAAAAATATTAATGTTAAAAAAAAAAACAATAAAAAAATGTTAAATTTAAATTTGCCTACTTTTATTTCTAATGATTATTCAACCGACTTTGTACTAGGGAAGTCGTTAGCTAATGCGACCCGGTACTCTTGCGGACATGCAGTGAAAAAAATTGTCAGAAAATTACATTGCTAATGCTCCACGTGGTTCTAGTACACAGAAAAAAAAAATCCGGGATTCCGGGCTAAAATTAATCCGATCGGTGTCAGAAGTACGGTAATCCCGGATTCTCATAAAACAAGTATGAAATTCTTAAATCAAGCCCGATTTTTCTCAACAATATTTTCATTTTAATGGCTCTGTAATATTTATTTTCAGTTAGATTAAATAATATGGGCTTCTTTTACTTTTTTAATGCCGATTTTTTAATATCGTGGCCATTTTATCTACGTATTGTCTTAATTTAGAAATTATATCCTGAATACATACTTAAAAAATTCAAGCTAAAATCAAGTTTTTTAAACTTAATTTTTAGAATGGATTTTTTTTTCTGTGTAGTCATCACCAATTCCCTAGGCATTTCGCTAGGATTTCGCTAGCTCCCCGTTATTCAGGGTCTTTTTGCGCGATGCGAATGTGTGTGTGTGTGCGTGTGCGTGTGTGTGTTTGATTGGACTGCTGCTCATTGCGTCGAGAATGAAAGTAACTCGTTTAGTTTATTCGATTTGCCTGCTGCCACTTGCTGTTAGCATTTTCCTGACTGGCCTTTGCCTCCCTGGCTTTTCAACCTTTTTGTTTTTTGCCGGCTGTCATGTCCGCTGCTCCTTCTGTCATTGGGCCTAACACAAACACAAGCACAAACATACACACGGACACACAGTCACACTGACACTGACACTGACACTCACACGTAAAAACTATAAATCAATCAGGCAACGAAATGCGAAATGCGAAATGTGCACATGTCATGGAGGCAGCAACAGCAACTGTGGCAGCCACATTTTTAGAAATTGTGACTCAGTCTCAGCTGTCGATGGCTCTGCTTATTGTTTACCAACGCTCTTGGCCTAAGCTTAAAAGCTGCAGCAACAACGAACGCGACTTAAGCTTAAAGCTGTGCTTAAATGTCCAAGCAGCTTGGCGGCCAACGCCGCGGGCTTATCAATTTCCCTTTGACACGAGCCGCAAATTGCATGCACACCACACACACACACACACACACACACACTCACACAGAGATAGAGAGAAAGAGGGAACACTCTCTTAGAGGCATACACGGCGTATACTCACCGTATCGTAATGGGTTCTTTGATGCTTCGCACGATCCGAACTATTGCTGAAAGCTTTGAGGCAACCTTTATATTGGCAGCCATAAGGCCGTTCGCCGGTATGTGAGCGTTGATGAATTTTCAAATTTTCCAGACGTGAAAATGCTTTATTGCATCCCGGAAACTGTAATGAAAAGTGCAAAAATGTTGTCAATTGAATGTGAACTATTACGCGAGTCCTCTTTCAAATTGAAATTGAAATTGAAATTGAAATTGAAATTAAATGCTCGCGGCATTCGAGTTGATGCATGCCACACAGTGCCACAAAAGGTTGTCATCTTAAAAATATGCAAATTATAAAACGAGGCAAAAGGTCAACTGCGATGCAAATCAGTTTCAATTGGTTTTCAACTTGTCACACTTGAGTGTTAGATGACAACCCTGTATAGACCCTGTACTTCAAAATTAGAAGGGAATTGTTAGGTTAAGAAATGTGTGTCTGTCTGAAACAATAGATATTTTAGAGCAAATTTAGATTTTGGATCACATAATAAGTATTTTATTACGATGTTATAATAATCTCGAAAGTTATTTAAGAAATAAAGAGGCAAGAAAAGACAAATCTTGCGGGTCTCTTATTAGAAAACAAATACAGGGTCTCTCTCTCAGTCAGGTTGTCTCGACAGTAGCCTTTCCAGTTAGTTTTTTGTTGTTAGAGTTGCTGCTAATCAAAGAGCATTCGAGAGAGGTTCTAGCACTAAGAACGTATTAGGATTACTCTTTTCTTTTTTTTTTTTGGCATCGTCAACAACTCGAGCTCAAGTGACACGGAAACACTGTCAACTCTGTCATGATAAATGACTTTAGGACCTCAAACAACACGTGTTCCATTTGTTGTTTGTAATCGCAGTCTTTCAACATAAACAATAACAATTGCAGATGGTATAAATAGCCAGCAGCTGCAACTAGCGAGTATTGACTGTACACTGTGCACTGAGTGTACACTGTACAGTGTGCAATTATTTACTCACCGGACACTTATTGGGCTTCTCGCCGCTGTGGACACGCATGTGGATGAGCAGCTTGTAGCGGGCATTGAAGGGCTTGTAGCGCCTGGGGCAGTCCAACCAGAAGCAGGAGAAATCCTCACCCTTTCGCACATCCACATGACACTTCTCAATGTGCTCCACGAAGATCTGTTGCTGCGGGAACTCCATGTTGCAGCCGGTCCAGCGGCAGATTAAAGGCACACTCTGCTCGGTCTCAGCATCTTCCGACCTATGTTCACTTTCCACTGGTGTGGCAAACACCTCGTCATTCTCCTCCTCATCCACCTCCTCGTCGTCTTCCTCCTCGCTGTCGCCGGCAGTTAAAAGCGGCTCATCAGTTCCCGTCAAATTATCCACAGGAAATTCGACCTTTTGATCGGACAAGACAAGTTCATCCAGTTCGTCGATTGTCCAAATGATTTTGTGCTCACGGTTCGGCTTCTCGATAGCTTGTGAAATGTTATTTTGGAAATTTTCTGGAGAAAACTCATCCATGTTGCCATAGAGGCAAACCGTATCCTGTATGGGTGCAGAACTCTGATAGAGATTGGAGTAATCGCCGTAGTTGCCGCACACGGGGATGCACTTTGGGGTGCCGAATGTGGAGTTCATCGACGGCAGCTTGGTTGGAGTCGCCTCGGCTTTAATTTGCGGCAACTGTTGCTCGTAAATGTTGCATAGTTTCGGTGACGGTTCGCGTGGCATCTCGGACGTTGACATTTCGCTGAGATTGAAGTTCAGCCAGGCTTCCAAATGTGGCGAAGAGCAGGGGGATTGATTTTTTGATTGGCAATTAACTTCGTCATAATTAAAATAATCAATGTCCTGATTCAGTGAGTCCTCCCTAACACCCTCAACCTGTGCCGGCATCATTCCCACGACCATTTGATTGGACTGTGCACTGCAGGGTGTGTAAGGTGTTTGTGGCACTTGCAACAAACCGGCTAGCTCGGCATAGGCATTGCCACCGACACTGCCACTGCCACTGCCACTGCTGTTATCTCCTGTGAGTCGGGCAATGTCCTCGGGCTCAAAGCGAAAGACATCCTCGCGATTCAGCTGCGTGTATTGTCCCTGTTGATAGGGCATCCCCGTTTGCTCAGCACTCGCACACACAATATCATCCCGATCCTGCTCTGGTCCAGAGTAATTGTGGCACTCGCTGAACACCGAGTTGGGCGTCTCTGTGGCAAAGCATAGGTGCGAGAAGTCCGGAAACTGCAACTCGCCACAGCCAAAAGTCGTGGTATCCGCATCCGTATCCAGCCCGCTGGAGAAGGCAACCTTCGGTGGCTGAAACATCTCCGGTTTGCCTCCGTGGCCGATGGTCGCACTCAATGGTGGTGACATGAAGGCATCGTAGCATGCATCGTGCTCATCGTATGACTTGCCTTTTGCTTTACCGTACGGTAGTTCTCCGCCGTGATTGGAAATCCGCAGTGGCAGTTGTTGCGGTTTCATTGTGGAAGACATTTTCGTTTTCAATTTGATTTTCCCTTTTACACATATACATATATTCGTATATGTTGGCGAATATATCAATAGTGTCAGTCGCTGTCACATTCGCGCTTCCGGCAGTTCACACACACACACACACACAGCAATTAATGACTGACTGTCTCGGCCAATTGCCAATATTTCGGCGACAAAACGCGGGAAATCCCAAAGCACACACACACAGATACGCACACACACACAGACACAGACACGCTCACTCGAGTGAGTTTTCTATTCGCAATTTGTTTTAATTTTCTTTGGTTTTCTTTTTGAGTTGTCTTTGGTGATGTTCACGCCACCGCGTTGTATCTGATATTAACCCGCAGTTCGGTGGCTGCACGTTATTTAAATGCCCGGAACGGGGAACATTGAATCCTGAGCTGGGTCTCTGCTCCCGGCGCAGCCACCGCTGCCACAGCGACACCCTGTCATGATCAGTTCATGTTGTTGTTGTTTTAGTTGTTGTTGTTGTTGTTGTTTTCTTGTCGCTACACTTGGATTTTTCATCTTAACACGCACATGTGCGTCACTTTCCCTTCTCGCTCCCGCACACGCTCCCTCTTATTCCCTTTCTCTATCTAACTAACGGTCTCTCTCACACACACACCATCTCTCTCTCTCTCTCTCTCTTTCTGTCTCTTTTTCGCACGCTGTGCCCTGATCGACGCACTTTTCCGTCCGTCGGTTTGTCTGTAGTTTTTCATTTGCATGTTTTAGTTGTTGTTGTTAATTTTGGATTTATGTTTGGTATATGTACATGTAGAAATGGATGCTTAGACCCGCTAGGAAATTAGCTATCATCTAAAACTTTTATCTATACACTGAAAAAAAAGACCAACCAACAACAAATAAAATCAAGAACATTTATGTTTTTAATAAGATTATTTTAAGACCAAATTAATATAACTAAGATTATTAATCTAAAAAATGTTAAAATCTTAATATAAGAATAAAAATCTTATATTGTTCAGACAGTATAAATATGTACTATTTCTTATGGAACAACCGCTTCAGTTGTGAAGCAGTAGGCTGCAGTTTTCGAACTCCACTCGAAACAAATTAAAATAACATTTATAAAATTACAACTAAAAGTAAAATAGAATAAAATGTAAATAAATCATAATTTACAAAAAATAATATATTTATAAAAAAATAATTCTAATAATATATATTTTGTTTTGTAATTTTAAGAAGATTTAATTTTAAAATAAAACCTTTGTCTTATTTAAAATGTTTTTAAAATCAAGATGTGTTCTCTTAATTTAAGAATTTTATGTTCTCAACGCATTTTCTTGACCGAAAATCTTAGTGTTGAGGCCAAAATCTTGATTTTACAACATTTTTTTAATAGTGTACTTTTTTATGCATTTATTATAAATAATTTAAATGACTAAATGCTTAATTTTTGTATTGGAGTATAGATATCAACTTGATATTGATTCTTCTCCATTTGCAACTGAGCGCGTGACCGTGGACCTTTTTTCAGCGAACCGACGCAATGATCTTGGCACTGGCACACATGGTGCAAGTCTGTTTTAGGTTCCAATTCCCCTTGCCCCTTACCCCACATTCCCCTCATTCCCCTCATATAGCTGCCTTCCCTTTGGGATGGAGTGCTGCAGCTGCTAGACGGTGAACGCCTGTCGAATGTTTTAGCACTATTTTTTATTGCCACACACAATATTATATTATTATGCATCTCTCCTCCAGGCTGGAGTCGAAGCATTAAAATACAGTATGGCATGACTATGAGCTAAATTTATTAACGCAACTCATTTTCCAACAACCATTTCATCTGCGGCATGAGACAAATAACGCACAGCCATAGGCACATCCACTGAGAGAGAGACAGAGAGAGAGAGAGAGAGAGAGAAAGAGAGAGGTAGAGTGTTGATGCTGATCACTTTGGCCTGTCCCTGGCCTCAAGTGCATGCATGCACCTTCCTTTCCCCGCTGCCCACAGTTGCCCAACAACAGTGCCTGCTATATGTATGTATACACACACGTACTTATAACTTCACATTGCTCGTTTTTTTTTTTTTTTTGGCTATTTATAGTATTTTATCCAGGCGAGGCAAGCGGCCTGACAATATGTTTTTAATTTGCGTTGCAAAAATGCATTTGCTGCACTATTTTTGCTAAGTGCATTTCACATTTTCCTTTTATTTATTTTTTTTATGCTGATATTGAAATGGAAATTGAACTGTAACCCTTGTGTAGCATTTCCGCTGCATTACACATCGGATCAGGTGGCATTGACACCAACTGCTATGACATTTGAAATATAATTATATTTATTTGTATATTTGCTTAATTTCAAAAAAATTATAATAATTAATTAATTAATCACTTTATGATCTTTATGATTCACTCAACAATTTAAACTTGAAATTTTAAAGTTTACAATCTGTACAATAAAGTATTTCAGTATTCCAGAAATCAGTATTTAATAGAATCAAATATAAATATAACATTATTAACGAGTTATGATTCTTAACTTTAGTATTTCAATCAGTTTAAAAATGGTTTGCTTTAAGTAATTTCCATTAATACAAAGAGGCACTAAAAAATTTGAATCGAAAATAAGGCAACAATTTATTTATCAACATCAAATGCGTTATATATTTTTTATATCAGAGTAAAAATAAATAAATGTGTCCATAGTACTCATACACAATATACCTACATCAGTTATAAGCGCTTTAATCGTCTTCAATTTAATTGAAATTTATTTTTTGGCAAATGCGGCCTTTTGGCGCACGTTCTGGTCCCAATGACAGCAGCTGTTTGCCCCACTGTGATGTGGGCATTGAGTCAATTCAAAAACGTTTAACACTCAACATTTTACCACTTGTGCGTTTGTCATTTATTTGCACGTACAGTGGTGTGATTGTATTTATTTTTGAGGGGGCTTAAGCAAATTTGTCAAATTCTTTAATAGGATCATTCTTTTATGTCCTATAAAAAATTCAATTATTGGTTTAAGAAAAATTAAGTCTATTTTGTAAAGAATTGTATAAATTAATAAATGTATAAGAGCTGAATTTTTAACATATATTTTAAATATTTCCTAGAAAAATATCATAAATTACTCATCGAATTAAAATGTTTATAGTTGCTATAATCCCCCTTAGTCTCTTTTACTTCTACGCCACTGAATATTTTCTGGCGCTGTCGCTGACGATGCCAATGCTTTTCTCCTCTTCTGAGAACAATGTTCGCAAAAAAAGAATTGGGCGCGTGTCCAAAAGAAAACAGACTGAACGGTCGGAGCGATGTCCGAAAAGTGCGACAGGTTACATCATTGTTAAAATTAGGAGACTTTAGGCACACTTTGGCGTCACAGACCGAGAGTCAGTGGCTACTTGTCCAAAGAACTGAGGTAAGGACCAGTTTCTCAATATGTGAACTTATGTGATTTTATTCATATACCCTTTGCAAGAGGTATAATAATTTAATCACGTAATAAGTAACGCATATCTTAGACACATCTAATAAAATCCAGCGGAACAAGCAGTTAGAGTATTAAATCTTCGGCAGTCTGAAGAAAGCTATTGTTTATTGCTTTTCTTATTTTCAGTGAATGACGCGCGACGTTGTCTGCGATTTTTGGGAAAAACTTAACCATTTCCGTTTGGTTCGCAACAATTTTTCCCACTCAATTTTCAAATACATTATTAATTTTTATACAAAATATAAGGTAATTTGTCGCTTGCGTCGGCGGATTGTCACCAAACTATGAGGACAAGAACTTTAATCATCAGACTGCAAAACTTATCAAATTTATAGGTGTTATAAACTCTCGCTTTAACTGAATGCCCATCAATCTGAATAATGTTAAATATTTTTATGCTGCAAACAGTTGATATGTAAATTTGTATTTATTTACTGAAATTTGTGGAGTTAACACAACGTCGACCTGTTTGGTCACCGCTGAATTGCCTGTTTGCATACCGCGCTTTACAACTTTAATGGGTGGGAGGCGTGGCAGGACAGGGAAGTACCACGCATGGCTGCTTTAATGAAATCGTAAATAAAATACAATAAAAAGCGAGAGAGAGAGACAGAGAGCCCACAATTGCTTAAAACAATTTATTTTTTTACAATAACGGCAATGCACACTGACGATTTGTTAATGAAATTTTCAGATTTATGTTTTCAGTTTACAATTTTTTTCCAGCATTTGGATTTAAATCGACCAATTTTGAACTGAAATCACTCAATGCATGCTTTAAGCATTCAATAATAAAATAATTCATATAAGTTTAACTAGGCTAAACTCGATTTATTATGGTCAGCATAATGGGAATTTGAGGTGATGAATTTTTAATAAACGTGTGCGATTAATTTATAGATTTCAAGACAAATTGTCAGATCAAAGAACTTAATTATGGAATATGCGGTTGTAATTTATTTAAAACTTTATTTTCCGTAAATAATTAATATAGTTTTAAGTAAACAAAGGGAAAACACATTAAAAACCTGTGTGTATACCAAAACATTTCTATCGTTAAGCATGTTTAAATTTGTTTAACAGAAACTTGACACATCAGCGAATTTGTCATCCTTTAATGCACCACCAACAACAATAAGGAGAACAACTCCAATTTCTTCAGACTCACTCGATTTGTATAGCCCAGAGTATACAAATTGTAATCGGATCCGTGAGTTGAACTTGAACAAGGCTCATACACAAATACACCCAGGGATATGTCTGTCAAAATGTCAAATGATTGCGCTGACATGCGTTTCATGGTCGCAGTAAAAGTTGTTTGGTTTGCCTCTGATTTGTGCACTTTTACAAGATATTTAATTTAAAACGAACTAGTGCAAGTGGATGTTGCTTGAGTGGCAAGATACCCTGTATACTTTGTAGTAAATTTATGAAGAAAACCATTCTTTAAACATATCATACCTACGAGGGCGGGCTGATAAGTAATCGGCCTTAACAAAAGAAAACATCTTAAACAACCCATAAATATTTTATTCGATTAGTGTTTTCTATCGGCTGATTGCTGAAAAAGTTTTAGGCGTTTTTCTCAACACTGGTAATTTTGGCGGGAGTTTTAGTATGGTCTCTTTTGCATTGTCCCCAAAATGAGTAAAATAGAATATCGAGCTGTCATTAGATTTCTGTTTTTAAAAAAGAAATCCAACGATGAAATAAAAAATGAGTTAATCGAAGTTTATGGGGAATCAGCTCCATCGATTTCGACCATTAAATATTGGACTGCTGAGTATAGGCGTGGGCGGACAAGCATTTTTGACGAGGACCGTCCGGGACGTCCCAGAGAATGATATTGGATGATCGCCGAATAAAGCTGAGAGAGATTGCTAAGGCCCTAAACATTTCTCGTGAACGTGTTGGAAACGTCTTACACGAATATTTAAATATGAGTAAGCTTTCGTCAAGGTGGGTGCCGCGATTGCTCTCAGCGGAACACAAACGCAACCGCTTGGTCATTGCGAAGGAGAGTTTGGCATTGTTAAACGCAAATAAGAATGAATTTTTGCGTCGTTTTGTGACTGTCGACGAAACTTGGATACATCACCATACACCAGAAAGCAAGGAACAGTCAAAGCAGTGGATTTCAACCGGAGAAACGGCGCCGAAAAAGGCAAAGATTGGTTTGTCGGCCAACAAGGTAATGGCAACGGTTTTCTGGGATGCCCGAGGCTTAATTCATGTGGATTATCTAGAAAAAGGCAGAACAATTAATGGAGAATACTATTCTAACCTTTTGGGACAGTTCGATTCAGAACTAAAGAAAAAAAGGCCGCACATGGCGAAGAAAAAAGTTCTGTTTCACCAGGACAACGCTCCGGCTCACAAGAGCGTTGTTGCCATGATGAAATTGTGTGAACTACACTATGAAATTCTTCCACATCCCCCCTATTCTCCAGATTTAGCACCATGTGACTATTATCTATTTCCAAACTTAAAGAAATGGCTTGGTGGAAAGAAATTTCAGTCGAATGAACAGGTGATCTGTGAAACAAACGCCTATTTTGAGGACCTGGACCAGTCATATTTTATGGAAGGTATAAAAAAATTGGAGGACCGTTGGACTAAGTGCATACGTCTAAAAGGAGATTATGTTGAAAAATAAAAAAAAAACCGTGTTTTCTTTGGTAGGCCGACTATTTATCAGCCCACCCTCGTATAACATTAAATATACCAGTAAGGAAATATCAATGACATTATCAGACTTACTATACCCTTTAAGCGCAGCTCACATATCATAGGGTATAAGAAAAGAAATTGCTGTTTAGCGCTGGAAAGTGTCACTCTGTCAGACTGATCACACTAGTATATACTAAAATGTGCTGGTGCTTTGACCTCTTGACATTCTACAACTACTCACAACACACAGACACACACACAAACACCCATACACTTGCATAGTTGTAAAGAAGTCACAGTGGACCTGCAACATGTGTGCCTAGTTCAAAAGTTGACAGCAAATTGACTGTATTTATAAACATT
Source organism: Drosophila phalerata (assembly GCA_951394115.2). NCBI lineage: Eukaryota > Metazoa > Arthropoda > Insecta > Diptera > Drosophilidae > Drosophila > Drosophila phalerata. The sequence continues at coordinate 5,450,909 of OX596005.2, forward strand.
TAAATACCACGCATAAAACTCACACATGTGTGCAGATGTATGTGTGATTATGTGTTTGGGTATTTGTGTGAGTTTGTGTGTGTAGACGCCCCCAAATGCATTTTAATATGCAATTTTTATGATTATTGTCCCAACTATATAAACTGCCCCTGAAGCTGGCAGTTAAGCAAACTTAACGACCTACATCCCTTAAGGGGCGTGTAACTCCAGATTTTCGGTGGCATTTCGAATAAACGTTAAACCGACTGTCTGTCCGTCCGTCAGTCCGTCTGTCCGTCTGTTGGTCTGTCCGTGTGTCAGCTGACCCCAGATCGGTATTTACTGTTCCGTTTAATTAGGTAAACATGTGATTTATGTGCTTGGCAATACCCAAATTACATTCGCCCGGAGACAACAAGTAGATCTCCACTCAGGACCGGACGGTGCACACCTGTCTATGGTCCAGCTGTGTTTTGCATACCAAATCAATTGGATATCAAAAGTTGTTACATTTGCCAAAAACCAGCGAAAATGTCATTAACAATTTTTAATTGGGTTTTCAACTCACGGCCACGATGAAATAAATTCTAATCTATTTACAAATGAAAACATAGACACAATTTAACAACTCAGCTTCTGAGTTTTAGATTAATAGGCTAATTAAGTAACTAGCTTAAGGAGTGTGTTTTTTTTTAATGTATGGCATTTCAAATTTAAATCACTTGATGGTTTAAAATTTGATAAATCTTACCTGAAGTTTTGAAAATTTTATAAAAATTTCTATACAGTTTACATGTATGAATATATAGGAAAAACTTTAGTTTCAAACAGGGTACTTTCAATGTCAGGTATGTACTGAATTTGGATCATACTTGCACCCTAAAATTACAAATTTCCCACGCATTGGGGTGAGCTCATAACTCACGCCTTCGTCAAAGAGTGAAAATCGAATGTCTCCCAGCGGAGATTGGGTCGATAATCAGGCACGGAAATGCCTCGTTTGTCCGCAGCTCCTTGAGATTATATATAGTAAAAAAAAAGTGCACGTTAATGTCAAAAACAAACAATAAACACCAAGAAGTCGCTCCAGTTATTGCGTCGGCTCAGAGGGCCCCAACCGACCCGCTGACACAAGCACATTTCACTTTTCAATCAGAATGTCATTGAGGCGTTCCATGTGACACGTCGGGGACTCAACTGTCTATGCATCATTAACGCCTTTTTTATACGAAATTATGCAAAGAAGAAGTCTAAGAAGGCGCTCTCGTAGGGGCACATAATTGTGAGAATCTTATTAGCCAATGATTTCCCACAATTACCCAAGAGATGAGCATTTTTCATTCGCTTTCTTCTTATATTGGTAGAATAGAAAGTATAGAAAATATAAATAAATATATGCACTTCAACATTTCTTTAGCATGTTAATTAATTAAGATCAAATAATAGATATTAATGAACAATTTCTTGTATATACATTTGTATCTCCTAATTAATCAGGATTTCTTAAATCTCAACCTTTCTCTCATAAAAAATAGTTTAACATTGCAAAGGCAGCTTTTTAAAGCAAACTGCAATATTCTGGTCTGACACAAAGTTGACTCTATTTTTTTTTATTATTAATGCATTTTATAGAATTATTTTTTCATTTGCGTAGAGCGTTTCTTGCTTGTGTATTTTTTATTACTCTTAATTTTGCAAAAGACTTATATGCAATTCCTTGCAGTCGAGCTGGAATGTGGGTGAAAGCGTCTCGTACTCGTACACGTATTTCACTGGTTCAAGAAAATGCAGACACTGCAGGAATATAATGCAAACATGTCGACCATCCTTGCATATATATATGTATATATATACATATATGCAATGTCTACGTATGTGGATATGTACATACATGTATTTTACTAGTACAAATTTCAAGCTGCATTGATAGCAAAAAAATGTTTTAAATACTTTTATAAAAACCAAAAAATAAGAAACAGCTTCTAGAAATATACAAGGTGCACATACCCAAGTCAGAAAGAGTAGAAGCAGAAGGTGAAATATGCAAGATACACCTGAAAGCAGTTAATATATATATGAAAACGAATAGTAGAAATACCCTAACATACACTGACTCAATAATAACAAATTAAAACAATTATAAAGGGAAAAATTTAGAATAATTAGATCTTGGTGGTATATTTAGTATCAATATTTTATTTTATTCTTTAAGACATCACATGCCTTGCCTCAAATTGGAAATGCCTTCAGTAAGAGTGTTAAAGGAAAGCTTCATTTTCGCTGCAGCTCTTTGGCAACGACAAACGTTGCATCGCATTGAAGACGTCGGTGTTGGTGACGCTAACAGAAGTGCTTGCAACATTTTTCTTAATGTGTTGCATTAATTCTGAAAGCATAAAGATATGAAATGCAAAGCGGAACTGGAAGGCAGTTACGAATGCGGTTGCATTCAATTTTAAAGGCATGGAAATTCACATTGCTATTAGAATGACAAAGGTATAGAGAGAGAAAGAAAAATTGAGAGAAGCAAGAGAAATTTTGCCCAAAACAACATTTTAAAGAATTTATATTAATAGTATTGTACAATATCGAAGGAGTAATGTTATTTAAATGTACGCTCTTCGAGTAAGTAACAAATGTGGATGCAATTGACAGACAATGAGTTGATGAACAATTTAAAAATACCCCGTTAAGGTTTTTAATTTTATGAAATATATAAATCACGCACCCTCAATGATCTCATAAAAGCTGCATAACGAGCAGCAGCATGCTGCAGCAGCGGGAGATGACAATCCTGACACAAAGACAGGACCCGAAGAGAGGAGAAGCGTTGTGTGTGTCTGCTGACAAGTTGATTGCATGTCGCTGCAGCTCAGTCCGTAACTGAGGCTGCCACCCAATGGCTGCAGTCAATGCAACCAAGCTGCAAGACAGCCATGCAACCAGACAACCAGACAACCAGGCAACCAACTGGCAAATGCAGACAATAAGGCCATAAACACCTGGCTTGGCTACAAAGCCGGATCCAACCACAGAATGAAGCATAATTATTTGTTGAAAAACAAAAAAAAATAAAAACTGTCGTCGGATCTTAAGTATATTTAAAACGCTTTTAATGAAATAAAATATACATGTTTCTGTTAACAACCGAGTCGTAACATAACCATAAAAAACCTTTAACTCACATATTACATATAATATTATATTATAGTATACTTGTTTTACTCAACCGTATAGACAATTAGGCGCGTATCTCACAGAATTTGCGTAACATTTTCCCGGAATATAAGACAATAAATCTTTCCTGCCACGCGAGTGGAAGTACACTATAAATAGTTTTAAAAATTAATTAATACAAAACGATATGTTATAGATGATCGACTTACCCTAAATTACGATAAAGTATATCGGCAAGCAGAGGCATTTTAATTTCTCTTTCGCCAGAGAGCATTCCCTTAACTATGCGACGAGCTGCCGACTCTCCGCTGATCAACGGATATAAACGATTCACTCCTATGTTACCAGCAATTTCCTTGATCTCATAATTGGTCTTCAGAAACGATGGCATCACAGTGCACACATGGATGTTCTGCTGTTTCTCTATCATCAGTTCCATGCGTAGAGCCTTCATATGGCCGGTCGCCCCGAATTTACTGGCAGTGTAGGTCGAGTTATAGGGCAAAGGCACCAGGCCTAGAAATATTAAGAGTATACATTAAGGATATTTAACAAACTATTCCAAATTTTAGAGTAAAATGTACCATATTATTTTCAATTAATGAAAACAATTCAATTCAATCAAGATGAAGGATATATATGTTTATCCATTAAATATATATATAAAAAAAAAACTTACTAGCAGCGGAGCTAATTGTAACAATGTGTCCTTTGCGTAGTTTCTTCATAGTTGGCAGAAACACAGCCTTAGTCTAGATAATTTATTTGAATTTAAATTACTCTACATATATAGTATACTTATAAATCTTAATCTAAATATTCACCCAAAAATGCGATGTCATGTTTACGTCAATCATCCGCTGAACATCCTCCGGAGCGGGATCTAAGGCATTACGAAGCATCAGAACGCCAGCATTATTAATGAGAATCGTTACGGTTCCTAGATCTTTGGTAACATTCTCCCCAAGGTGAAATATCTCAGTAAAACTAGTTACATTAACCTGTTTTTATAAATATTTAAAAGTGTGTAATTAACAACAAATTAAATTGATTTCACTTACCTTATATGCCATAGCTTTTACTGCGGATATCTCATTGATTTTCTTTACAGTTTCCTCAGCACCTTCTATGTTAATATCCACAGCGGCAATATGGCAACCGATCTTTGCTAATTCCAGAGCAATAGCACGACCTAATCCGTGACCAGCTCCTGTCACCTATTTTTTTTTATAAATATGGATTAGAATTTAATTTAGCGAGAACAATTAAAAACCGGTTTAGGGCTCGACGCAATTATACTTAGTATAATATGCCCATGATACTATATATGGGTATAATTTCCAGTTTAGATTCAGCATTGAAAACTTTTTTTTTCTTAACAAAGTAAGAAATAATTAATTTCCTAAATTAATAATTTATAATATCAGCCTTAGAACGTTTTAGTTCAAAAACAATTACATAATTCTTTGAATTTTATAAATTGAATTAATTTTCTCGTAGCTAATTTTTTTGATAAAAAAAAAAAATTATTATTGTTTGTAATCCATGTAAGAATTTAGAAAATGGGGCGCCTAAATTGATAGCCCCAGGTCCGAAATAAATAGTTGCGTCCATGATTTTTAAGCAGCTTCTTCTTAACGTTTATTGGGTTTTTGACTCACCACAGCCACGTCTCCGACAACACTTTTGGGCGAGTTACAAACTAAACAGCCAAAAAATTTCGATAGCAACGCGACTAATAATAAAAGCGGAGTGACAAGAGTCAGTACTGCAATAGCCAAAATGGCCATTAGTATAGTCAATGCGTCTATGATAATCATATTTAAAATCACATTAAATAAGCGAGGAGAATTAGATTTGTGAGCCACTTGACGATTTAAACACGAATGATTTAAAAACAAACTATCTTGGACGCTTCAACATTGCTTGGCAATGTGCTTATTTCAGAACTTGGAATATGACCTGCACAATAAATTAATTTATTACTCTCTTATAAAGGGTATTATAATTTTGTCACGAAATGTGTATCGCATATTGTCAACATATATTTTCTGCAGGTAGCAGATATGTTGGAGCCGATCGGATCGGATTAATGAATTATTAAAGATATCACAATCTAACTCACAGTGCTATGTAAGGGTATCAAATCTTCGGCCTCGCAAAGACAACCTTTTGTCAAGTTTTATTGCACTACTTTAATGGGTTAAGGGTTAACAGAGTGCCGCTTCATAGCTTACAAGTCGCATTTAGAAATGATAGCGATATGTTTGTAGATTATTTGTAGTAAATGGACATCGTTTATACTTTGCAAAATTTCTGATTGAGCAACTTAAATAAATGTCTATAGAAATCAACTGTTACCCAAAGTTCGGCTAAACATTTTTGTTCGTTTTCCTATTCAACATAGTTGCACTTGATATAGCGATATTCCAACTATTTGACATGCAACAGGAACAAGAATATTGAAAAGCTTAATTAATTTAATGGTGCAGTCGGTATAATTTTCTTAGTGAATTTATTCATGGGTACAGTTAATTAAGTACATTTCAAATGTTTCAAGTACAACATTTTCCAAGGTTTCAGTTTTTGATTAATTTTTAGATGTTGGCTGCGGTTGACATCTCTGCGGAAATCGCCATATACGATATATTCGCTAAATGTGAGAATAAAGATTCACTTATTAGGTGCTTCGATATCAGACTAGTTCTAAAACCATATCTAGGGCATTCAAATGTCTTTATGGTGTCGATCGTGGCAGCTGCATATCCGCCTTTCTGGTTGTTCCATTTAAAGATCTCTGCAAAAGGAAATTACCATTTACATTTGTGAGTGTGCAGTCTTTGTTTTTTGCTTATCTTCGTAAAAATAATTAAAAGATTCTGTTCAATTTGTTTTTCGAGTACTTTTTGGAGCACCAGTATTATCTGTTTTTCTTTTTCATTCTCATAATTTACTCAGTGCTCCCGTGAAGAATTAAAAAAACACACATATATATACAACGAATCTTGCACGTGATACAATTAATAATACTTCGCAAAGTCTGTCGCTTTTCGGTTCGATTTGGATACTCAAAAATCGGGTCACATTTCATTGCAACTGTTGCATGTAGAATAATTTATTTTTTTCCAGCTATCGGAGACTTATGATTTATGAGCTGAGTGCATTTCTACAGCGAGATTAATACAACAGAAGCTGCAGCCAAAAAAAAAGCACATGGCATCGTGAAGGCAACAGTAAACATACATATGTACATTGTACATATGGTTTCATAGAGTCAACACTTTGTTGTAACCGCTCTTTGACACGCTTAATGTCGCATGCCACACCAGACAACCTTGCAACTCGCCAACTTTCTGCAAAATGTGGACTCAACAAAGTCAACAACGAATCTGGACACGAACATATTACATTAGAGATGAGAGCGTGTAAGAAATACTTAAATACGGAACACAATAAAAATTTGTATTTATATAAGTTTTTTTTCATTTTGTTTGCGTTTCAACTTGAAACTTTCAAGTAATAAATAAATAAGTTAACACTAACCTTATTGTGATGTCCAACAATTGTATAATCTAGTAAATTAAATATAACTTATTTGCCACATTAATTTTTACATAATTTGAAATTTCTCGATTTTGTTTTTATACCCTGAGCACATTGTCCGTCTGCTTGAACGCATCGATCTCAGGGACCATAAGAGCTAGAGACTTCAGACTTGGTTCCTAAATACCATACGCAGATCAAGTTTTTTTTTTTTTTTTTATCTATATCATATAGCTGCCATAAAAACGATAGATCAACAAGGGGGCTCCGCCTCCTACTCGCTTCGCTCGCGGTGAGGTGCGGCTACAGTCGAGCACGCTCGACAGTAGGATACCCTGAGCCCAGGTACTATTTTATAAATGTTGATTTTCGACCAATTATTCCAATGGCAGCTATATGATATATGGAACCGATCTGAACAAAATCTGGTCAGAATGTACAAAACCAACATAAATGCATATTCTATCAGTTTGATTAAGATATCTCAAAAAACAAAAAACTTTTTCATACTAAAACTTGATTTTTGGCAAAGCGACTGTATGACAGCTATATGATATAGTGGGCCGATTTGGACCAAATTTGGTTAGGATGTATAATACCACCCCAAGTATATATCGTGTGAGATTGGTTGAGATATCTCAAAAATTAAAGAAGCTTTTCATACAAAAACTTCATTTTCGATGTATCGTTCCTATGGCAGCTATATGATATAGTTGTGCGATCTAAAAATAAAAATAAACTTGATCTGCGTACGGAATCCAGGAACCTACATACCAAGTTTGAAGTCTCTAGCTCTTATGGTTTCTGAGATCGACGCGTTCAAACAGACGGACAGATGGATAGACGGACAGACAGACGGACTCGACTGTTGATCCTGATCAAGAATATATATACTATTGGGGGTCTGCCACGCCCCTTCTGCCTGTTACATACATTCTGCCAAATGCATTATACCCTTTTTTTGGTGCAAATCGGACCACAATATCATACAGCTGCCATATAGACGCTCAGTCGAAAATCAACTGAAAAAGTTTTTTGTTTTTTGAGATATCTTAACCAATCTCATAAAATATGCATTTCACTTGGTATTATTTATCCTGACCAAATTTTGTAAATATCGGTCTCCTATAACATATAGCTGCCATAGAAACAATCGGTAGCAAATCCACTTTTAGAACAGAGTACCTTAGCACAGAGTATCCTACTGTCGAGCGTGCTCGACCAGTTGTTTTACTATACTTTCGACAAGTTTAATTGTGCGTTATCGTGACACGACTTGCGCTCATCACTGTGCTAAAGAAAAAGTCAATCGATTCCTGAACAAGTGCCACAAAGTGCTCAAGGTGAAAGATTAGAACTGGTTAAACCTGTGCGTCAAAGTTTTCCCACTTTTCCCCAGTTTCCCACGCAGTACAAAGCGACGTCGCAGCAGATGTCGCAGCTGTGAACAGTGTTGAGTTTTGAATTTTGAGTGTTGAGTGTTGAGCAACCGCGCTTAGAAACGTTAATGTTAATTACTTTTTTCATATTTTACATAAGCATCTCGAGCACTCAGAAACCAAATGATGTAAAAAACGAAACAGAAAGAAAACGGTCTAAAAAGAATGGGTAAAGTTCGAGGCAATTTCTCAGCGCGGCTGTCAACACCAATTTTGAAGTGCTGAGAAGCTGTTACAAAGTCACAAAGGACCTAATAACACAGCGAAATGGATGTCCTGTTTGATGCTACTTTCTTAACGAACACAACTATGGATTACGAGTTTATCCATGTGTTTTAGTTTTAGTTTGAGTTCGGAAAGAAAAGCTATACAACTCGTAAAAGAAAGTCGAAAGGAAATAAATTAGCTGGGTGTAAAAAAACATTCTGTACATATACACGTACAGTAGGAAAGGGAGAAAAAGGAACAACAACAACAATAACTACTTAGCAACCTGATACCGAAGCGCGGACAGAAAAATAAATCGACAGACAGTCAGGACAAACGGCAGCCACAAAGGATATGCTACTGCAACGCACTTGCATCATCAGCAAGGAGTTCACAGCGGAATGCAAATGTGTTTGTTTAGGTATAAGGATAACATTTTCTCACGCAGCATCAGCAACAGAGGCAACAGAGGCAACAACAGCAGCTCTGCCACTTGAGCTGACAGTTGCATGTCATAATTTAACAGTTTGAAATGTGTGGCTTGTTGCAAGGATAAACGCAACATACAAACACACACACACAAACACACACACACATACAGCTGTGCCAGCTCCTGTTCAGTCTGCTCGTATTTATTTAGCTGAGGTCTTGATCCTTCGTTCCTTTTTTTATAGACAAACCGATCCCCAGTTTTGGCTTCGACAAAAATGCGTTAAACATTTTTATTGACATATTTATGCACGGTTCAAGCAACCAAATGAGAATTTTGGGTATCGCATGGATCGATGGCAACAGACCCAAAACGATACACCACCGATATTAATGACACTCATGTGTGCATCTTCTATTGCTCCAACATTTGGGTATACAACAAACATATATCAATCCTTTCAAAAACTTAAATATACGATAAGTCAAGTGCTTGACAATCAACTTGCCGACTAATAAAGATTTGGGGAGCAACTATATGCCAAATGAATGGAAACTCTTAGACTGTACTGATTACACCTGTCGAGCACTCGAAAGAATCCATTTACAAACTTTTATATGTATTAAGATAAATCATTCAATTATGACATAATCTTTTTTTCTTTTGTTATTTATTATTTCCGAAAATTGTAAAGTGATTTTCTAAATAAATATAAACAGACTTTCAAACGCATTTCTAAATGTGTATGTTTGTGTAAAAAATTCAGGAGTTCCGATATCTTGGAGCTCTTTATAGGGTATTTATTAGTCACGTATTCTCCATGAAAGTAGTCTCACTTGCTTAGTTGCTACTTTCAAGCTCGTGAGGCGAATATTATTACAAGCACTGTGTCTAAATACAAAATAATATGATATATTAAAAATTGATGGCTTCAATTATAATAAAAAAAATGTAAATAAAATTTTAAAAATTCGAATAAATGTCCCTACAGGGTCGGAGATGTTTTCTTTTGCCGATCACTTTAAAATACAGGGTCTAAAACGAATTAACAGGCTCTGGTTGAGAAAGAGCAGTTTGCTAGTCCCACTGTGCTACGTCTAGCACCTTGTTTATGGAGCAGGCAGAATCTGAGCAGCAAAAGCAAACACTTTAAGGATACCGTGTTAGGGCTCAACTAACACTCACAAATTACCGACATAAGTACGCTCATACAAACGTTCATACATCCATATATGTGTATTTAGGAAAGTGTAGACGATGTCAGTGCACAATTAAAAGCGAAATGATAAATACGAATAAATAAAGAACACTGAAAAGGCAGTCGGGACATTAACTTGGCTTACTCCTACTTGGGCGGGTCCAGACAATTGCAGACGTCGGGAGGGCATTAAATAATTTCACATGCTCCAAATAACAGATACAAGCTTACAGCAAACAAATAAGAAATTTCTGCAAGAGACAGAAATACACGTAGAGCCTGATAGGCAGAAATAGAGAGTTCTCGACTAGAACTACCTTTTTAAATTTTATTCAGAAGTTTATTTACAACAATTGAATTTGGTCATGTATATAATAATATATATTGTCTAAAAAATATGTCTAAAAAATATTCTTTAATCCTTTCAGACATTAAGGAGCCAGATCAAGGCTCATCTGATGTATCCGTAGATTTACTGCAACACCTATGTTTGCTATTTCTTGGTTATTTGCCTTTTCATACGTTATTACAGGATACAGGACTTATACAATATGACATGAGTGGCAACTGTGTACTCTAACTGGGCGTCCCAAAACTAGTTAACAGCTTTTATTTACAGACTGAAACACTATCTAAACAAACATTTTATTTCCTAAAGGTTGCACCGACTTACACACACTCACACTTATAAACAGAGATGTTTATAGAAGAAAACCCTGTAGGAAAATAAACGAAAGATATAAAAGTGAAACCAATTATAGGATTTGAAGGTTTGATTCAAAAAGTGTACGTTATTAAATGTCTTGGATACAATTGAATTGAATAAAAAGGATAAGAAAAACATTTCAAAAGTGTATCCTTTAATTTAAAATTTAAATTAAGTTTATTGCCGATTATGATGATATTTGTGCACTGGCAACTACCGTGTCAGATACAAAATTTATGGCTTTTTAAGGAATCACAGAATAAATTCCAACAGCATTCAAACCAGAAAAGTTTAAAACAAATTCATAAACTTTATAAGCATTTACGAGCATGACAACAGCAATAACAAAAGCAAAAACAAAAACCAGCAACAGGACCAACAACAGATGGACAACAATGAAGCCCCAGCAACACAGTCTAGTGGATGCAGACAAACCAGATTAGTCCGAAAGCCATTGAGAATGTATAAAATTATAAGAAGAAATATAAAAGAACAAGTGTCGAAACATAAGCAACAGGTGTATGTATGTTCATCTCTTCTCCTTGATATTCATCACTCGATGTATCCTTTAAAGTTTAAGCCTTGGCAATTATATACCCTAATGCTCGCTTTTGGATTTATGCATGCGTGAATGTATGTGAGACAGGAGTGTGTCCTAGACATGCAGTTTCCTGTCCATTTCAATGCATTAATAATGGCCCTGACAATACGTATGGACAGACAAACCATTCGCACACATAAATATGGAAATGACAGACCCATTGACAGGGTCTTTGGTCATTGTTAGATTCTGTCAATACAAGGTTGTTGGTTGTTGCTTAAGCAGCAAATCGTAGAATTACATTTGATAACAATTTACACCCAACCCATAATAAATCCTATAAAACCGCTCAAGTGTCACCAATTCATTTTGTTTTTTATTTATACTTCTCCCTTTTATTTTTCATTCCCAATTTCACCTTGCAGTGCCTAATAGACGGAACGGAGTAAAGTTTACAGCCAACCGCAGTATGGGGCCAAAATTGATTTTTACTCCGGTTGCCTTGCCGCCACGCCGCCTTCCTATATATAGAGTGCATTTTTTAGAGTTCATAAAACTCATACTCATGCTCACATTCATCGGCGACAGCATAAAAATGCATAAATATTCTATTTTCAGTTGACAGTTTGACAAGTCCATATGAATATTGCAAGTAAAACGAGAGTTTTATAATGGATAAGCTCATACATGCTGATGAAATAAACGAGCTGACCACATTTGCATAATTGTATACCATTTTCAAAGACTTTTTGCGCATCCAATTGCCATAAGAATTTATCAAATATATATTTTTGTAAAAATCTATTAGTTGAAATCGAAAAAAAGTAAACTACACTTTGTAGATGTTTTAAAATGCACTTCTGGTAAATATCTTTTAAAAATAACCAATTAGTTTGCACTTGATTTAAATTGTTGAAAACTAAATCACATTGAAATGTGAAATAGTAAGTACAGTAGAAACTCGATAACTCGATCATGCAATCATTTTACAAGAGTGTTCTGAGGAAAATATACTAAACATCTTAGTTTGATTAATAAATTTATATTAAAACAAAAATATGTAAAATAAAAAGAAATTCTCCTGAATTTTCAAAAAATTATAAATTAGTTTGCCACATAAAAACCAAAATGACTTATTTTTTATATTTAACCCTTTGTATGGCAAGCTCTCCGATTTATATACGCTTATTTTTTTTAAATAGAAAATTAAAATAAAAATATACAATTCTTTTTAAAATTTAGTTTTTTGAATTTTCGATTAATTTTTTTTTTAAGAATCAAAACTTTTTCATTTTTTTTTTAATATAGTTCTCATGTTAATATTATAAAATTTGTATCATGTTGACTAAATATCAAAAATTAAAAATACAAAGTTTTAAAATTATTTAATGAAATAATTATTTTTTCTTAAATAAATAAAAAAAAATTAATAATGAAGTTTACATCATAAAAATTTAAAGCTAGTGTGAAAAACATTATAATATAAAACCAAGGGACAAAACTTAAATAATATGCATGTTTTAGATACACATTAAATTAAAATATTGCACATTTTTATTCCAAGTTCCGAGATATATAACTAAAATCGGTATGTTGCGGATATGCATCACGGCCATATAAAGGGCTACCTCATATTAACGTGTATTGATAGAGAAGTATCTATAATATAATCTCAATATATATAATAACTCTTCGAATAAGTACAGGTGTTCTACTGTAAGCCATTCAAATAAAAAATTTCAATAATAATTGATAGAAATAGATCCATTTTACGCAATTAATTTGTTGAAATTGTTCAAATGTATAAGAAATCATTATTTTATTTTTGAGTTGAATTATTTGTATGCAACAATAAGAGTATAAAAAGAATTTATTCTCTTAAATCTGAGTACGAGTTTATAAGTATTTTAGGAATGTTTTCACTGCATAGATAGCATTTATCAAAGAGATATTATATTGCATGTATATTGATTGGAATATTATAATTATTGTTTTTTTACTAACAAACAAGTGTTCAATGCAGACTCTCGACTGATTCTAAGTGGCATGAGTAATACCTATGTTATGTTTATACGACATATATGATGACGACTTCGATTTAGATACTTTTCAGAGCGCATCGCGTCTTAACTGCACAGGAGTGGAGGGAGGAGTGGACCACATGGAGCGTCGAGCAGACGACGCGCAGCAACGTGGTATGGAATGAGGAGAGGCATGCCGCATCCAAGTTGCATGTGCAAGAGCTGCAGTAGAAGCTGAAAGTGCAGCTACAATAGATCTGAAGCTGAAGATGGGGGAGAAGACAATCAAATGGAAAACAATAAACAAAATTCCAAAGGAGTGCAAATCAAACACAATGTTTGGATACACATAGATGGCATAAGAAATCGATGTTATGAGTCGACAACTCTGCGGGGGCAAGAAGAGCATATGATGAGCCCATAGACCATAAAACTCTCGACAGGCCCCCGATTTCGGTGCATGTTGGATGGTGTAATTGTAACCCTAGCACATAAGTAATTAGTGCGCTTTATTTATGGAACGATGCAGTTGCGCATGCGCAGCTCAAGCAGCGATTGGTCGGGTTTGGTGGGCGGGGAAGAGGAAGGGGAAGGGGTGTAGTCTTCTTTTTATTATTTTTATGTGTGCACATGTGTGTGTAAGAGTGTGTACATCTTCAGGTGCTGGGGGTCTTTGTGTGCAGCAGCAAATGTCATAATTGTAATTAGAATTTATTTCAGAGAATTTATCCACAAGCGAGATATACCCATTATCAGAAAAGGGTATATAAGTTAACGGTCGGTAAGGAAAATTGTTTAAGAACTAGACACAGCTGTCGATCAAGTTGATTGTTGAAATTCAAATTTACAGAGTCTCTGCTTTCAACACTAAATTTTCAGTTATAATAAAATCGACACGAATGATCTTTTTGGCTCATCCAAAATGAATGTGCCGATTTTTAGCCAGTATTTTAAGTATCTTTTTTTTATCGAACACCCGATGTTTATCAATATACTCGTTAAAAAAAAGCAATTATCACCTAACCCAGCTGTTTTCGCCAATTATAATTTCAATATAAATATTAAATTGTTGTTATTGTCAGCTTTTTATTATATGTGCACAGAAACCGAACAGCTGATTTAATCTGGTTACATGGCAAGAGCTTTGAATGTGTCACATTTGGTCGTGGAAAACCAAAATTGAGCCACATCAGAATGTGCGCGAATGAGCCAAATGTGAGTGATCGTGGAAATAGGCTATTAGACGGTACGTACTAAAACAATAATGCAGTAGTTCATCTGATAAGGATTAATTTGAAGCAATCAAAAAATTTATATCGGATGCAAAATATTTTTATGCTATTTGATTAGCTTATTGTTTATTTAGAGTTGAGTATATTTATATCACCTGGCAAATAATTTCAATTTACATGTATGGTATCTCATAAGTCGTCTTAGGCATAAAAAGAAAATATTACACAAAGGTTACGTTATATTCATTTATCTATAAGCACATTGAAAGTTACAACGCAAATCATTCTTCAAAAAAAATATCCAACAATCCAGTTGGTTACATCAAAACACGCTTTTAAGTGGTATCTCTTAGTCGATCTTTAAATATTCTCATCTTATTCTGTTCGTCTTGTTTGTTTATGCACATGTCGCTGGTTCTGTTATTATAGCTCGCTTGTATACACTTATTGCATTTGAAATTTCAACGTTCACTTAATCACATCGAGCCTTCACTTGAGCCTGCACTCTGCGCCATATGGGGTCCTTTGTCTAGCATATGTGGGTTGTGCCCCCTCCCCGCCCCTCCTTATTTATAAAAAGCCAAAAAAACAGTACTGATAACCTGTTACAACTACTGTGCTACTTGCCTTTGAGCGAGCCACTTGTTTAATGCTATTTAAATAGCATAATAAATAAGCATATATTGGGTAGCATTTAATTAAAAATAATTTATATTTTAATTTGTTTCAATCACTTTTGTCAGCAAACTTCCAATGCCACTGTCAGCATCGAGTATTATGTGCATTTCATGATAAGTGCACATACATGAATATATTTGTATATGTCTATATGTATGTATATCTGTATATCCGCACAACGGCTGTTGACGGTCAATTATCCTGTTAATTTTTTATTAATCTGCATCGCACTTATGGGTCAACATTAATTTACGTAAAAATAAAAACCGATATATAAACGACTTTCAACGCTCTCTTTGCCTTTAAGCCTAATTATAAGTTATGAATATCGCATCGAATATTTAAGCGTCAACATGACCAACTCGAGGCGGCTGTAATCATTGTGGACGGCAATCATTAACACAGCTGCGATTTATAATTCAGATAATACGTCGGGTATTAAATTTCCTGTAAAGGACAGATGAAGACATCGTTGTAATTTTTGAAGATATATTTTCAGAATAAGGAATAATAATAACAGTTAACTGTCATTCGCTAAAAGTAGGCTATAAAAATGTATATTACTACATTAAATTTCTCTCGATTTAATTCAAATTCAGATGCAATTAAGAACAGAAGTTTGAATTCAATTTAATCGTTTTACTCACTTATCATTTTTATGTTTCGCAACTGTTTATTGATTCGATCATTAATTTATATAAATAAATAATGAGCTTAATATCTAACGTTTATCCTAAAATAATTGAATTGAACAATTGGATTGCCTTCTGCCTTTACTTCCAATAAAACAGGTGAGCGCTACGTACATCAAAGTGATAGAAACGCAGTAACATATAATCCTGCCATTTCGTAGGCAACAGTCTAAAAAGTAAGCAGAGAAATTATATAGAAAGAAGTATTTGTAAAATTCACTTTATATTACTTGAGCAGCCAAACATTGAGTGCAAATATTTTTGGCACATAGATCATACGCTCGTTTAGCAATACGCCCTTGACAATTTTTTCGGCGACATATGGTGTGGGTAAACCCGGATAGCTTTGGGATATGCTACGAAAAAAAAGAGACAAAAAGGTTTTAGTATTTTTAAAATAATTAATTAACTTTTGCTAAATAAAGAAGGGAAAAAATACGAATTTTTCATTCACAGAAATCAGTGAAGCGTGTTGCGAATCTAAATTTCATTCAAAAGCTTGAGCTCATTTAGTGTTAAAATCAAATGTAAATTTTGTATAATTTAGTTAAACAATGAAATCAAGCATTCTGATCATTCTATCAATTAAATTCGTTTTCGAAATTGCAAGTCAAGTTAGAATTTAAAACAATATAAAACTTATGTTAAAAGAATACATGGATCAACCATCTCAAATATGGAACTTTTGTTTATCAATAAAATGTAAGCTTAGCACTAATTTTTCTTGATTTAATAATGATTTCAAATTAATTTAAATTCAGATGCAATCAAGAACAGAAGCTTTAAATAAATTTTAAATTTATAAAATAGAATTTAAATAGAAATATTAAAAAAAAAAACATTTTAAATAATAGGACCAACTAATGATGCAATTTTATAGCCGTTACTTAAAAAATAAGTAAAAGGGTATATTGTGTTTTTTGGAATTGATGCAACAGGGAGAAGGAGGCAACTCCGACCCTATAAAGTATTTATATTTTTGATCAGCATCAACAGCCAAGTCATTATAGCCATGTGTGTTTGTCCGTCTGTCTATCTGTCTGTCTGTCTGTCTGTCTGTCTGTCCGTCTGTCTATATGTCTGTCTGTCTGTCCGCACTTATCAACACTTACCCAGCATCGCTGAGCAGCGGCAAGTCGCCGCTAGTTCTCATCAAATATGCATTGGCAACTGTGGTGCGGACATAATCGCAATCTGAGAGACGCAGCTCAGCGCGAAGTGAATCCATAAAGCCCATAATGCCGTACTTGGTGGCAGTATAAATACCTGCACCGGGCAGCGGTACCAGTCCTGTAAATATGAAATGTAATTTATATTAAAAACATGTAATAGATAAGATCATAATCAAAACAAACCAGCCAATGCATTTACAGCCACCAAGTGACCTGATTTACGTGTGATCATCTTTGGCAAAAACTCCTTTGTGGTCTACAGTTAAAGATATCATGGCATTTTATTTAAAGGATAACATACTCAAGATGTAATTCATACCATTATATAGGACCCGAGATTGAGTTGCAGAATGGTATCGATCTCATCGCTTTTCAGATGCGGCGTCGATGTCATTGGCATCAGGGAGGCATTGTTGACGAGAATTTCGACGGGTCCCAATTCCTTTTCCACCTTAACGGCCATTAGCTGCAGTTCACGTGGCGAGGACACATCGTTCTGTGGCATAAGGTATGTCAAAGTTAATTGATTTGCCATTAGTTGAACATTATTGCCTACCTTATAAGCCTTGGCGGTGCAACGCGGTATCTTGGACAGCAATTCCACAGTCTCGTAGCATCCCTTCGAGTTGACATCCACCACAGCCACTTTGCAACCACGTCTTGCCAGCTCCAAGCAAATTTCGCGACCCAAACCGCTGCCACCGCCGGTCACCTGTGAAATACGCACTAATTTAGTATGTACACGCATACATACTAACATATGTACATAAATGTCCCACAAACATATGTACTAATTACCGTAGTACAAATTAATTGGCTTTATTTGCAAACAATGAACAATTTACTGCCATAAATATGCACATACAAATACCTATATTACATGATTTACATTTGCTGCCCATAGAGAATTTAGTTAAAGATACGTTCATCTTATATACACACCCATATGTATGTACATTTGTATTTACGCATTAGTTCCCATTTACCACAATTGAGTGACTTTTGACCGTAATTAAAATGACGTGACCTCTGAATGCGATGCTACAAACTGAACGAACAAAACAATATACAATCCATATGCACATTCGTAGTCGCATTCTTCTATATCTGTATTGTTGTAAACTTGTATGTAGTATTATTGTTGAAATATTCAGTTATGTCGCTAAATTAATAAGAATATTTAATTAGTCTTCTATGATGTCAGATTTTAGATATGCATAAATATAAACAATTCTATTGCAAGGGTTCTTAGAATTTATAATCAAAGATATGGAATCTGATTTTATAACTTTACATAAAGCCGATTTCCAAACAAATTAACAAGAATATCAAATCAGTATGCAATGATGTCACTATATATGAAAGATACTCAACCTAAGCATACCTTATTTAATAGATACACGTGCATCTTTGTCTTAATCTTTATCCTTATCTTATGTACTGTTATTATAAAATTCAATTATATGGAAAAATAAACATATAACGTAATCAACGTTGTACCTTACTCTAAAGTGTATACCAATGTAGCTAGCAGATACATAAGTATCTTTATCTTCTGTATTTTATCAACGTTGTTTACATTTGACGGAGACGCAACGAAGCTGCGCAAACGTCATCAGTACATTCTGTTTGGCAAAGAAAACAAAAGTGAAGTTTCTCAGATCTATAACAAAAAATAAAACCTGTTTTTTACAGAGCGCATTTAAATTCGCTTGCGACTGCAAATATGCGAGTGCGAGTGCGAGTATCTGTGTGAACGATCTGCCAGAGTATAGAACAAGCTGCGCTTTAATGACGCATATATGTATCCAAATTTGTATGTATACATTTATGAAAAAAAAAAATAAATAAATAACTGGCACACCTACAGCATGCAAATGGAATTTAAATTAAAAATTGACAATATTAATACATATTGAGATACATCTTTAGTTAGTCACAAAGCACCCACATACTACGTGATATTTGGGCAGCACTCTTGACCTTGTCGTGACCATTAATTGAATATCAATTGTCAAGATACTCACATATGTATGTTTGAGATACATTTTGTTATTGGAAGCCAAAGTTAGGCAGAAATCAGAAATGTATTTATGTAAATATGCTTATAAACATTGGATTGTTTATGGACAAGCAGAGCAAAGCATAAATATTTGTTTTATTAACAAAATGCTAGGTAAGCAACGTTCTTGAGCCGCACCCATTTCACGGCGGAGATGTCACCAGGGGAAAGGGATGGAGGGAAGGGGAGGGGAGGGGAACTCAAAAAGAATACTGCGTGACGTTACGCTAATGGTCGCTTGGCTTTATAAGCAATACAAATTGATGTACATCTATGTATGTTTAGACATTTGTCACAATTTATCGACAATTCGGTGTATTAAACCCTTGAGCTCATCCTGCCTTACCAGCGCCACCTTGCCGGTCACATCCTTTTCCTTGAGGCCGAGAGAGAAGAGATAATCCAATAGATGTTTGAGAAACACTGCAAACAACACGAATGGCAATAGCAACAGGAAGACAATGACTTTCAAGTTAAATATGGCGCGTGTCGTCTCATCGTTGCGTTGCACCAATGCAGCTGTGGGCGTGGCAGCTGGGGCAACACTGGTTGTTGCCGGAGCAGTCGATACGGTACGTGTGATTGTTGTTGTTGTTGCCGTTTCAACCATTGTCAACAAGTTGCATTAAAAAAGCAAAAACAAAAAAAAACCAGATGTGACGACAGCCCACAAATATTTCGTCTTATTATTTATTTGTTATTTAATTGTTTAGTTTCGTTATTGTTTTTGCTAAATGCCGTTTCAGCCAACTTGTAACGAATGCCGCACGTGTGTTAACCAACCGATATCAAACAATACTGAAACAACGCGCACAGCTTACAGTTCAACTCT
This sequence comes from Drosophila phalerata, assembly GCA_951394115.2. Classification (NCBI taxonomy): domain Eukaryota; kingdom Metazoa; phylum Arthropoda; class Insecta; order Diptera; family Drosophilidae; genus Drosophila; species Drosophila phalerata. Next base: position 5,470,818 of record OX596005.2, read on the forward strand.
TCTCCCACTCTTTCTCAACAACGTAGACAAGCTGCAGATCTCACTTCCTCTCTCTCTCACTCTCACTCTCTCTCTCTCTCTATCAGTCTTCCTCTCAAATTCTCTCTCACTGCTGTGGCATTGTCGCCGAATTGTCTTGTTTTCTGCCAAGCTACTGCAATTGCTGTTCTTCTCTCTTTATCTATATCTCTCTCTCTCTTTCGCTCAATGCTCCCAATGCCAATAGCATAGGTGTCTCGACTCTCGAGTGGATTCGAATACCTGTCATTGGAACTCTGTGTGTGAGTGTGTGTGGGAAGTTTTCACCTGATGTCTTGACTCGACTTGTTTTTATGAGTATTCGACATACATTAAAACTTGTACATACCTTTTATACTTCTCCCATAACTCTGTATTTGTACGGAAAGCCGCCTTAATTAACTGAGCTATTAAAAATCACGAAAGTGATTGACCCTTTGTCTATATGGTAACCCATACTGACTACCTGATAAGGCAACGTAAAGGCCTTTGAGAACATCTTAAACAGCTTAAAGAGAACATCAAAGTTATATATACCTCAAGAGTTCAGAATTTGTTATTTTAAAGATAATTTTAATATTTTGTGCAAAAAAAACATACGAGAAATTTTAAACTTAATGAAATGTAATGTATATAGTGAGTATGAAACCGTGTTGCCAGAATTTTAAAGTCAATATAAGAAATTATTATTTGTTTCCAATATTATTTTATATAACGTACAAATTTAAAGTAGCAAAGAACTAGCAATATCTTTCTTCAAATTATTTTAATTTTTAATATTTTTGGCAAAATACCTGCAAAATTTCAAAGAAAACTAGATTTAATTCAAAAATTATAGGTTTTTAGTAAGTTTTAAAACAAACCTTGTGCTGAAGAGTGCATTGAAAGTTTTATTAATGCATTTTGTTGCGCCATTTGATTTTTACTATGCTCATTCGACCACGAGAAAGTGAGTATTTGAATTGCAAATAATGCAATATGCATATTTGGCTAAAAGCATTTAAAAAAATGTAAAAGTATTTCAATTTTAAATTATGATATATCTAACAATAAAAGTTATCTAAAGTGGCAGCATTGACAAATTGATACGCATAACACACTTTTTAACTCACACTTTTGCAATTTATCAAATCTTTGCGGTCATAATTTAACTCTTTGGTTATTCTCTATGATTAAACTTTAATAAGAATAAAAAGCCAAAGACTCAGAAGTTAAAGACAAAGTCAAACAATTTTTTTTTATATTTCAATTTTTTATTTTAACTAAACTGTTCAGTTTGGCAGGCAGTTTGCCTGGGAAAGATTTCCTTATATTTACAAAGGCTCAAAAATATCTGTCATTTGTGGTTACGTTCAAAAACTTTTAAGAGAACTGCTCAACTTTGAGCGTATAATAATTTCACTCCACTCAATCGGTATCTCAAAACCAGTAGGTAAATACGCTTCAAAAGACCTCAACAAGCCGTATCCAAACTGGGAAAGAGAAAGCCGTTAAAATTAAAATACCGTCTGTCTGGAGACGCCTTATTTGGCACTGCCCTATGTCAATGTACGAGCATGCGAGTATGTATAGTATGTATATATGTAAGTATGTTTGTAAATATATACTTATTATTATTGTATTATGCATGTGGCAGAAGAACGCCTACCATTACAACATCTGCTTGCTGATCTTTGCCTTTTCGCACATGTGAGTGCGGATTGAAAAGGAAATATGTGCAATTTACTTGACTTTTTTAGCATAGACCTGGAACAAAACATGAATATCCAAGTATAAATATGCATATGAAAATCCGACATATCAGTTTTGACATCTTTGCAGCATAGGACCGCAAGTTCAACTCAACAGTCAACAGTCGCTTATTGCCTCGGAGCATTGACCGTGCTCAAAAGTCTATGGAATCAGAGGAAAATGTTTAGTTTTATTACATGTACAAGTCTAGATATAAATACCGTTTTACTGTAAATCTCTATGTACATGGTACATATTATATTTTATTAGAAAATTCACTTTAATGCTTATTATATAATGCTTAACTATAAAGGCAGCCCAGTCATTAAACAATATTTATGTTAAACTCAACATATTGTGTTAACTTTAGATACTTTGATTGTACATTTTCGCAGGTATTCATTTTTCTTCTTATAGATAGCGTTCATCTGTAATTCAAGTTATGACAACTTAACTGCGCATTCTGTAATCAGAAAATAAATTAAAGCTGGTAAAAATAAAGTGTTAAATTGTACTTACTTTTTAAATTTAGCAAATGGTTCGCATGTTGACGAAGTTTATTATTTTGAGGACTTCGTAGCATTGCGACAGCAGTCTTTTCAATCATTCCTTCGATGCCCTCCAAGAGCTGATCCTTCTTGGAGCACTTAACAACAAGACGATAATTGCCATCTACAGTACGCGATACATCCCAATCTGTGGGGAGAGGGTGAACATCGGAGCTATCGTTGCTCTCATTCTCCTCTTTGACTTCACGCGGCAGTGTACGACGACGTGTCTTTCTGCCACGTTCCTCTTCGACATCTTCATCCTCCGATGGACCAGACAATAACTTGCGTTTATTGCTCTCGATGTGTCGTTCATCTTGATTGCGATCACGCTTTGGGCATGTGCAAATCTTAAGATACAACACCTGCTGACCCAGTATATCACCGCTGCAATGAAAATACAGTTTGATTGCATTCCCTTTTAAGAAATATTTTACTTACGTCATGTTTTCCAAACAGAAGACCAAACAAGTCTCTTTGCGACCAAAGCATGAGTTCTGGCAGGCGAAACTGAAGGCAAGTGTTTGTCTAATGAATCCACCGCCTTGATGGCTAGAACGGCTCATATTCAATGGTACAAGCACAGAGTATCTCTCCGTAATACTTTTTCCTTGGGAATTACCACAATAAGTGGTATTAGGATTCTCACAACGGAGCAAACTTTCTCGCATACTGAGATTGTCCTTAACTGAAAGAAAAGCATAAATTAATAAATAGATTTACACAGATAATTTACAGATAGTTAACTATTGACTTACTGGCATCAGTACTCAAATGATTTTGGCAGCGCAGCACGGGACCACTCACATCCTTAACGAAACAGAGAAACGCCCTTAGGTTCAATGGCTGAAAAGGCATTTTGATCCTAAATTTGACGTCGATGTTGAAGGTCCTATTCATGCGAATGTAGAGTTTATTCAATGGAACTGAGAACATCCAATGTGATTTGGGCGGCTCCTCCAGCACCATGCCAAAACAATAATCCCCATTATTATGATTTTCCAGCTTAGGTAATGAGTTAATATTTGTCTTGATGTCTTGCAGCATCATTTCACGCAGCACGGATTGCTAAATGAATAAAATATGGTAAGATATAAAAATTATTAACAATTTATTTAAAAAACTAAAGTGGCAGTAAATAATACACGTATGAAACTCAGCTAAGTTACAAAGGTTATGCACATTTCCACCCTGTTAATTAATTATTATATGCTAGTACAGAGCGATGGTATTAGTATTGATATGTCAGATTGAAATCATTTGATAAGAAAAACAATTAAACCGCAATTAACTGTGTGGTACTGAACGCATTGTCAGTCAGTAAAGGACCTTCCTAGGCAATGGGCCTTTTTGGCATCCGGTTCTCGCGTAAACCCATAAGAGGCACGGCCAAATTGGTTCATGTCCTGCTCGTTACACTCATATTTATGTTAACATTGTTCGGACTCTTTGCGAATCGATTTACACTGCGTGGTCGCAGTCGTTTCATCTTCTCCAAAAAATATTTGGCATATGCTATGCTGGTGACAACGATCTTTACTAGCATCTATGTACGACAAATGTATATGGACTACACGACGGATCAGTTAAATCTGCGAGATGCCGTCAAGCTATACAGCTATATGAACATTACGGTGGCAATTATCAACTTTATAACTCAAATGTTAATGAGCACGACTGTTGCTCGGATGATGAGTAATGTGCCGCTCTTTGAGACGTTGAATTCTATTCACATTGAAAGTCGCACAATTATGACCTCCGTGTTAATGGCATTGATAAAAGTTCTTGGGTTTCCCATTGTCTTGGAGGTGGCTTTAATTGTGCAGCAAAAGCGGAACGAACCGCATCTTAGCTGGACCTGGACTCTCTACAATCTGTTTCCAATGGTAATTTCAAACTTTTTAAACAACTGTTATTTTGGCGCCATGATCATTGCAAAGAACATTTTGGAGACTTTAAATGCAAAGCTAAAATTGCAAGTGCAACAGGTGAATCTCATGCAGCACGAGGACAACAAGAAAGTCTACTCCAAATACTATTGCACTCAACGCTTCTGCACATTGGCCGATGAACTGGACGATCTGTCGGCGAAATACAAATTAATATGCTCTCAAAGTACAGATTACATGGCCCTTATGTCGCTATCGATTGTTCTTTCGCTGATCTGCCATCTACTTGGCATTACTGTGGGATTCTATAATCAGTATTACACCATAGCAGAGTATGTTATTGGTAAAAAGTCATACGATGCCTTCGGGGCTTTCATCAATTTAATATTCCTGATTATATCAATTCTGGAACTAGCTCTTCTCACGTACTTGAGCAACGATGTATTGGCCGAGACCCGATCAACAGGTATCATCCTACAGGAGATGAATGTGCATGAGGCCGATTGGCGTTATCAGCAGAGTGTTCACACATTCACTCTACAAGTTGTCATTATTAAGTACAGGATCAGGCCTATGGGACTATTTGAAATCGACATTTCGCTGATAAACAGTATGCTTTCCGCAGTTGCCAGTTTTTCGCTCATTCTTGTTCAATCGGATTTATCGCAGCGCTTTAAGCAATAGTAGCCTTACCTGACTAAACTGCATTAAATTGCCTGACTGCAATAAAATAATAAAAATCAATTAATTAAAATTGTTCAAATATGTTTTTATCCATTTTACTTACATTAAGACCTTGTAGAAATGCCATCGGCTCATTGGGCCTAAAAATAAATGGTTAAATATTGTAGATATGGTCATACAGAAATGTGTCTAAGATAACATACAGTTGGTCAAGTAATTGTTTTGACAAAATAAACATTTAATTCCCTTATTACTTCAAAAAAAACTATTTATTATAGTGGCATATGATCAGGTATTTTAAAAAACTTAAATCAAAAATATGTAAAATTTAGCAAAACAATTAATTACTTGACTAACTGTAAATTAAGACCGCACACCTGTTTGCACAACAACAACACTTACATTTCCTCCGTATTCGGCTCGGTGTTTGCATTTTCCAAATTTACTGAGCCGGAAGCTTCGAAAATGTCCTGCTCCTCTGCAGTATCAATGCTTAATCTAAGAATATAAAAAAGTATTATAATCAAAGCCGGATGGATATCTTGTATTTAAACACGCACATGCATGTGAAACATATGTAAATACATTTTTATGCATTAACAAGCACGTGAGATAATACCTTTCTTTCTTCCAAGACATTGATTCGTCAATGTACATACTTTGCAACTGTTGTTAATAATTATAAAACCAATGTTATTATAATTTATCTGCAAAATTACGTTTCAAAACTCAAATTACCAAACAAGCAACTTCTTCTTTCCTCTAGAAAGTCACAGTGATACGCAACAATCGGAAACCTATCGGACACAGCTGATAATTTAGCTATCGCACTTTTATTGTGTAGAAAGGTTGCCAGACAGTCAAACTATTATTTGTGCCACCGCTATGAGTACATCTGGGACTTTAAAGACAGGGAAATTTGACGACTTACCGTCGAGATTTAAAAATTCGAAAATGCTGCATATTAGCATTTCCAAAGAGAGGTAAACGATACAATTTAAGAGTGATTATAAAGAATATTTACAATATCTTTAAATTTCACAAAACAAACTCCGTCCAAAAATCGCTGATATAAATAACGACACATGGGTTTCCTCAACGTTAATTTCGAAACAAAATGTTGTGTAAATTTTAATTTATTCAGATTACGTTCTATTAATAAATATTACATTTATTTCTAGCTACGGCACTTGAAATAATATTGTACAGTAGATAATAAACTCAAAGTACAATCATATTTATTATAAATAATCTTAAAGTACTAATCGTTATACAAATTAAAAGCAAGATAAATAAGTAAACTAAGATCTAACATTTCTCAAACGCCTCGTTCTGAGCTTCATTTTGGACCCTTGTATCAGTCGTCAGATCTGAACTTGAAGACTCACTTCTGCGTCTGCGAGAACCAAAAATAAATTAACTCAGTAAAATAAAAGAACAACAAATGATAACTAATCATATTGTCGGGTGCAATTTGAATTGATGATTGAAAATGCAAATATTAAATGATATATAAAAGTACCTGTAGAAGACATAATGCTGGAGCATAAAGAATATGTCAAATAGCACAGAGAATAATCCAAGTCCAAACTTCGTCGGATCACCAAAAATTGACACCCAATCGTCTGAAAATAAATTCCAAATACATACAATATTAAAATAAATGAATTCATTTTTAAATAAAAGATCTTACCATAGTTATGGGCGTTTAATATCATCTGTAGCATGCTCAAAGTACCACCAGTAAAGTCTAATAATATATTACCAATACTCCTACAAAATAGATCAATATTATAATCCCATTAAAGAGTTAATTAATGGTATACGTACCATCCCACAGTACTTTTCCTGCGATAATTCATTAAGGCCTGAGGTATATATTTGATTATTGTTATCGTCAGCTTAACATAGCTAAAAGTATTATTTATATTAAGATATATATCAAGTTAATATTATAAATTATAATTACCTGCAATAGTATAAGAAATCCAGCCAATGTATAACTGCACCGCCGGCCAAACCGGCTGAGATAATCACGACCAGTGCAAATATTGCCAATAAACCGAAAGCTATTTTGGAAACACGTTGAGATCCGCGCTACAAAGAAGATAAGATAGATAATCTGCAAAAAATATTCAAATAGATTGAGGCTTACCTCATACATAAAACACTGTGCGATGGTAATACATGTTGCAAACATGGCGTGCAATGAGAATACGACATCGTTCAGCATGACAGGATTTACACCGCGAGGGAACCGTTCCACATACTCATCCTGCAACTCCTGGATGAAGTATAGTCCGCAGTTAAACATACTATACAGCGTGAATCCCACAATGTTGAGGGTGAGGAAATCAAAGTTTAGTCCCTCAACCGATTTTCTGCGATAGTTTGTCCATATTTGAGGATAAAATGAAACCGACCACGCCACAAAGTAAATCCAGCCAAATACAATGGATGTGTAAATAATAGCCTCTGATTTAGCCACAACTACACGCACAAAGATATCATTGGTGCTGGGAACAAGAGGAATCATTAAATAATTACCCAAAATTGGGATTCTCTCTTTTTTTATTTATTTTCTGTTGCTTACATCCAACTTTCACTGGGATCGCTGCTTGCGGTGATCTCGACATGACCCGCCTGTCGACCAATTACAGTGATGGTTTGATTAAATGAACTGGTCGCCTGGTAGACAAATGAATCGGGACGCAGATCCACTTGTTCCTCATGTTGTTTTATCAGCTTCACATTAATGTTTTTATCCAGATTGTGGCTGTAATTATGTGTTCTTAGCCGATAAGTGACTTCAAATAAGATTTTATTCTAACTAACCTCGTATAAATCTCAAAAGTTTTCTCAGCATTCACCAATACTGTCAGATCATGAGTGTTTACAGTAAAGCCTCGATCAACTTGGGCATCCCCAAAACCAACTGCATAACAAATTAAAATATTTCGATTATAAAACATTTCTTTAATTTAACTATTCAATACTTACTCATTGCGACAACGGAAATTGCTTGAACAAAATACCTCAAGCCCTGTGCCATTATTGTTTATTATTTCGTTTTGGCAACACCTGTAAATAACAAAACTATAATTATTTAAATATTACAGCTGTGTTCACTAAATAAAAGAAATAAATAATAAAATAAAGTGCAGACAGATCTAACCAAAATCCGACAAAATCTTGTCAAGACATTCCATGACTCGTCATTTCATTACTCAACTGTAAGAAAATTTCCCGCTTAGACTTATAAAGTTGCATGCAGCCCGTTTGATAACTCAATGTTAAGAAAAACTTGTTGAACGTTGGCCGTTGGGGAATCCCAGAACAGTTTGATATCTCCAACAATAACAATCTCTTAGACAAGTTTCAGATGCACTTATTCCCATGTTAAGGCAATACTAGAGGGGGTAACTTTTTTTCGCGACCAAACATGGTTCTCAAATTAAAATCTGGCTTCCCAGAAAAACTATTTTTTTATGCTTGACCAATGTTCAGTTAGCGTCAGCCTATCTGTTATACAAAATAGAAAAGAACTCCGAATAGGGGGCGATTTATGTTAAATTTAGAGATAAGAATTAGCTGGGGATCTCAACAAGCTTTTTTTCCATTAAATTTTAAAACTAATGCAAATTGAAAATGTTTTTTAACTTCTAAGAAATTTGTCAAGGTGATTTTGTTAAAAATTCAATTAAAAACACCAGCTAATTCTTATTTCTAAGTTCATTATAAATCGACATCTATTTGGTGTTTTTTTTTTAAGGGAGCTCTCCGGTTGATTTTGTTCGTTGGGAAAACACTCTAAGAATTCGTTGCCGGTTAAGTTTTTGACAAGAGCTTGGTGCATTTTTTTGTATGTACATATCTATATAAGAACTTTGATTTACAAATTCTTTGCGAATTGGCCAATTAAAGTGGGTTTGTTTGGCAGTGATTCATTTCGTGCAATTGATTTGTGTCAACTGCAGCAATCAATGAAAATACAATGTAAAATTTGCTACAATTAAAGGAAGTTTGTGATTTTTCAATATACAATTTAGCATATGTAAGAAAATGTATAGAAGATATATACATATACAGTGTTAAGTGTAAGTTAAGCAAGTACATCTTTAACGAGTTAATTGATAGTACAGTATTCACTTGGCATTAATAACCCTACTATAGCAAAGAAATTCTGGACTACTAAAGTTTCCCATTGCCAGAACTGCTAAAAATGTGCAAATAATTTTAATGATTATTTTTTAAAACTCAAATTATTTTCTTAAAATTCAAATTGTTTAATTACAGAGCGACAACTGTGCACTTATAGTAAGTAAGATAATGAGAAACGAGTTCTGAACACTTGAAGAACATTTTTAACTCAAGTATTAGAAATGATGATAAAAGCGAGAGAGCTCAAATATTCAATATTTTGATGAGTTTATTTGCTCAGCAATAACTAATGATCTAACAATATGATTTCTCTTGTCAACTAGAATACCTGCGAATAATTGCTTAGATAAAAATTCGCGTCGACCTTTTTTGTTCGAACAAATGTCTCATTCAATGTTACAATTTGCAATTAAAGCGGGCTTTTTTACACTCACAAGTCCAACTCGCAACTAACTTTAGCATTTCACATACATACATACGAGTTCGTATCACAGTGCTATCAAAAGGCATTCGTAGTTACGAGTGCATAAAGTTATATTGGGGCTGTTCTACAAGTCGGCCCGCCTTGACTATGAGTTGTCGCTTGACGCGGGTCAATAAATAATAACAAGCTTTTTCGACTATTAATTCAGGTACTCATTTATAGCGTAGTGAATGACTTGGCAAAAATTATAGAACAGTCTGAACTACAAAAGAAATATAAAATTAAGTATACTATATCCTGAGAATAGGCTTATCACACACTGTGCTGATAATGTTAATCGGGTTTTTTTTCAAATGTCATAAATTGGGAATTTTAGACGCCGACAAGTGAGATTGTTGTAAACAAAAAATTCATCAAATCAGTGCCCATAATTTGGTAAATTCTCAAAGCGCAGCAGAATAAATAACAGGTCAATGACAAGTTGACTTAACACTTTAACATACTTGAGTTTTTGAGAATGCATTTCAATACCCTTACATTTGTTATTTTATTGAGTGTACACGGTGTTTGTATGATGAACACATGATCAGTTAATGTAAAGTCATTAAAGCCAAGACTTTTTTAATAGCCACTTTAACTTGTTAAAGAACGTGTTCGAATCATTGACATAATTGAATTTCTTCAGTTGGAATAAACCAGTTGAATAGCTGTAATAAGAGGGTATTAGCTATTCGACACTCCAAAGATAGCAATTTTATCTTGTTATGATCCAATTTCGTATGTAAAGTGTAAGCACATATAAACAATATACATACGTACATACATACATACATACATACGTATACTTATGTGACACTTTGTAGACAACAGACACATTTAAACATTTTCAGAGTTTGCCAATTGTATAAATAAACGATAAATAATTCAGCGCACAAAACCAATATTGAAGAGTCTCTTGCAGCCGGATTAGAACTTTCACTTGGAAGCCGGCAAGTTGGAAAGCACTGGGGATATCCGAACAAGTAATCAATTTCACATAACATTGATCAATTTCTAACGCGCACTGTTGGAACTGATCGAACTGCCCTCTGCACATCAAAATGTTTGCTCATTAATAAACAAATTGTATTTCTTATTACTGTAAAAGAACGTGTTAACTAACAATTAACGTAGCCAGAGCTTAAATGTCTGTTTATGTGTTTTATCGATAGTGACAACGAGACGTCCGTCAAGATACTGAAGCACACTGCACAGCGTCAACAGCCTTATAAATGAAGCCCACAACGCCGATGTCGATGTCGATGCCGCTGGCTCTGCTGCTACTTCTGTTGTTGCTGTTATTGTTATTGTTGTTGCTGTTGCTGTTGGGTGTTGATGTTGATGTTGCTGCTGGTGTTGATTTCTTGCTCTATCTTGAATTGAATGTAGCTTTTGTTTTTGCACTTTGTAGTTGAATTGAGCTGGAGAGTGTAGTTTGTTTTCTATAAATAATCAAGCGAGAAATGCCGGTATCTGATTGACTTCGAGAATGCCGGTTATGATCAAACACCCACAGATTAGTCGGCACAATACACTCATTTATTTCCATGACTATGGACATTTGATTATTAAATCTCTTAATTTATAACATACCCAGCATAAATTGTTATCAATTTTTTGCATTAAATTAACTATTAAAAAAATTAAATATCCGCAACACACTAAACCATCATTCAATAAATAACTCACCTTACTCTCTGCAAGATTAGTTCCTTTCCTTTGACCTATAGAAAACGCAAGTGTTATTGTTAAAACCTGAAAAGTAATTTAATAGGCTCACACACAAATACAAAAGCCGCAATTCACAATAAATTAAAATGCAAGGAAAATACATAAAACTAATTTTAAAATAAATCGTCATAAATAAGTTTTGCTTTTAAAGAGCAAAGTTGAGAACTTATACTTGATAAATAATCATGGGCCATTCTTAAAATGTTCAGTTCAATGATATCTGAGAGTCTTGTATATTCTTGATCAAGTTTTGAATAGTTTTAAGTTCAATTATATCACAGTTTACAAACTGACACCACAACAGAACATTCAAAGAATGGCTCTAAAGAAAAGAAATTTAAAATATAATAAATAAATAGGTTTCGTAAACATGCACCTATGTGTGTGTAGTATGCAGCGTGTAGAATATTTCGACGATATCCTAGCGTGTTCATGAAATTGCTTTGTATTCCAGACGTTCATTGCAGTCATCTATCCATGAGTTATTGTTGGTTGTTGTGACCTGCTCGACGATTCTTCTCGAGTATTAAGGCGCGGCTTTAAAGGAAATAGGAAAGAAGGAGAGTTAAAGAAGCACTTGAAGATAAAAGAATAAACTCACCGGTATCGCTCATAGAAACCAACAATTGTGCCCAGCTCTTGCTTGAAGAGACGCACCAGCATGCTATCAAAGCCTTCGAGTTCGGGCAAACTAAACATGTTAAATTGCAGCAGATGATCCTTAGATGAGTCCGCCTCTGAGTAGACAGCCAGCCATTTGGGTATCTCCTCAAGGAGATAGGGATTGGCCGGCACCAAGGCATTGTGGGTATGCGAAGGAGGTGCATACAATGGCGCCTCAGGCCGAATAGCCTTGGGAGGCTCTGCTGATGTCGTGTACACGTAGTAGGATGTAAGACATGGATGCTGCCGTTGACACTGGCCAGTATACTGGTTTTCATAGTAGGTGCCATGCAGTTTGGACACCACACGACGCCAGCCAACAGGCAGACCCTCTCGTTCCAGCGGATGATTCCAATGAGTAGTGTGCGCGTTGTGGTCAATGTAGTATTTGCGACCATGCAACGTGTACTGTGTGGCCCAACCGGGCGGCAGTGGCAGTTCCTCGCTTTCATTCAGCGACTGCTGTGATGAGACCTTTTGCAATGCTCCGTTACCATTGTTATCGCCACCAGTTGAAGTGCTGGATGCAGGCGGAGTGAGTGGTGGCGCATACAGAGACTGAACTGAGGTAGAGACTCCACGCACGCTTCCAGAGCTTCCATCACGTCCACTAACACGCAGAGAACCAGTCGAAGGCACTGTCAAGTGCTGATGATGATGCGGAGTCCCAGAAAGCGTTACCGATGATGCTGTTGTATTGCTGTATATGGGCGATTCGGATCGCTGTGATTGAGTTACGCGCATCGAGGAGACGCGATAGGGATTCTCATAGATTGGATACGAATCGCTAGAATAGCTGCCAATCATGTGAGCAGCCAATTGTTGTTGTTGCTGCTGCTGCTGTTGATGATGTTGTTGTTGCTCCAGCGGTGATCTGAAGGATATAAATGGCACATATTGTAGATAAATCAAAGATGGACTAACAATGGTTGTAATATAACTTAACATGACCTTGTCTGGGGATACCGTGGCTGAAGATCTTTTGCTGGCATTGCTGATGGCTCGAAACGTAACATCGATCCATAAGTCGAAGGATGTTGGAGTGGTTGGTGCTGATGGAGATGCTGTTGCTGTTGCTGCTGCTGCTGCTGCTGCTGTATGGCGAAATGTGCTGGCGAGGGAGGTCGCCGTGGTATTTGTAGCATGTTTGCATAGGAGGCACTCAGTAGTCCCTGATCGGCATCGTAGCTGGTGGTCGCAACATGCGGATGCGAGTGCTTTTGGGTGGAGTAGCTTCGCTGGAAGCCCCTCGTTGGCGTTTGCAACAACGGCGAAGACTGTTGACGTCGCATCCGGTCGATCTGCTCAATGTTTACGTAGTTGCTACTGTTCCCTTGGCTCAGTTGATTGCTGCCAGCTCGAAATTGTGTGACAGGCGATGGCTGATGTCCATGTGGATTATTGAGTGGCATCTGGCTTTGAGCTCTCCGTGCATGGTAGTAGTCCGGCTGAGTATCATTACAGGAGTACGTGTTGCGACTGGTGCTCGAGCTGCGCGGCTTAAACTCACAACTTGGCGAGCTACTTGCGCATCTCTGTAGAGATTTCTTTTTAGCCCGCTGATGCTGATCCGAATAGGAGGTCCATACATTGATCACCGGTATCTCCGGCGGTGTATCCTTCTTCACATACTTTCCCACTACGCCCTCTTTATGTGCCTGCGATTTCTCCTTGCTCCGGCGCGAGAGCATCGTCGGTTTTCGATTGCACAGCAAAATTGTTAAATAGTTCATGCAACTCGGCCCTTCTTTGTCCACTCAACCGTCGTTTTACTTGTCGCTAGCAAGTAATGCTTCTGTTGTTGACAGCACTGCGTGTCTTTCAATACCTACTTATATTTGACTTATTAATTGTCTTTATTTTTATTTATTTTATTTTATGCTTTTTCTTGTCATGTTGCCAGGTTGGAAAATTTTGCAGAGTGGCAGCCTTCCACACCAGTGCTGCCAAGTACAGATGGATCAATTGCTGGCGCCATGTCGCTAAATCTAGCGATAAATTTAAATTTACATATTTAGAATTTGAAAATGCCATATTTGTTGACTATATTAAAAATTTTAAGTAAATTTAAAATTCGAAATTACATTATATTAATGTAAAGATTTTAATTAAGGTTTGAATCTTTTCCTTCCAAGGGGAGAGAAGTAACAAATTTAATTCTGAAATAACATATGGAAAAATCCCAACAAATATTCTACATTTTCAAAAGTTTTAGCTTCAAAATTAAAAGATTATCAAAAAAAGGTGTACAATTTTACATTTACCAATTTTGACATTGGACCCAAAACTGTACATACTGCCAGATCGGAAGTTCTTAACAGTGTGGCATCATTTGGTTTATTTGGAAGTAAATAAAAACACAGGAATTTTATATTATTTTAAAAATGACTACAGACGAACGCAACTTTAGATCAAGTTACTATGAAAAGGTTGGCTGCTTCAGCGTCGAGGAGAAGAAATCACTTAATAAACTACTACAGGATGACATACGCAATTTGACCAAATTAAAACACTTTGTATACAACTATACGGTTCCAGCACAGCAACGTAATTTGCTCTGGAGTCTCATAATGGGAATAATGCCACTCCACAAGAGAAATACCGAATACGTACGGGAGCAGCGGCGACAGGTGTACGAGGACTTGTTACGTGCCGTAACTGTAATGAGATGTTTGGACGTGGACTCCTCCAAGTCCAAGGATATTGTGCTGCACAAGATGTGGCTACTGGAAAACAATCGGTTGTTGCATAGCAACGTGAGAGCGGGAGCTCAAATAGATGACAATCACTTTGTTGAAATTGTGCGCACACTGCTGAAAATCTTCGATGACGATGTGGAGACCTACTGGATGGCCAAGGAGTTTTATCAGTACACTCGCGAATTGAAAAAGGAGTGTGCCAAGTTAAAGGAACTAACCCAAACTCTACTCAAACGCGAGGACAAGGAGTTATTTTAGTAAGTTCCCAATATCATTAACATTATAATGATTGTATTTTCATTGAGTTATGTTATGGGGTTACAGTCGCTTGGAAAACCTAGGTCTGTTTGCTGACAACTCCAACCTGTTGGACAACTGGTACACAACATGTTTTGCCGGAGTTATTTGTGAGACTGTGCTAATCAAGGTTTGGGATAAGGTTTGTGGAGGCGCCAAAAAGATAGTCGTCTTCCTCTTTGTGGAGCTGGTGAAAGATATCAAGTCGCTGATATTTGATCTGAATTCTCTGGATGAACTAAAGGCATTGATTGAAACTGTAAAACACTTGATTTTCACATTTGAAGGTATTCTAATTACTTCCCTTCTTCTCTAGGTTAAAGACTTGGATGGTGTGATTGTTAACAAAGCCATCAAATCCTGGCATAGCAATAATAGCGAAGTCGAGTATGCACATTGAGTAACACTACCAAATGTATGTACTAGTATAAATGTATATAATGGACAAGTAAAACAGGATAAGTTAAATATATTTAAAGACCACGTCCTTCTTGTCGGCCACCGTCTGAAGCTCCAGCGTGACGGGACATTGCATCCAATTGGACAGCATCTCCTCCGTGTAGCCAATGAGGAAGTACATCTTTCGTGGAGTAATTGCCTGACGTATGATGGCTGCAATACGGATTGTATTGTGTTGCCGCTTGATAATGATTTCGGAACAGACCAGTGCATGCCATGTGCCAGTTATAAATTTACGAAGGAAGACATCCTCAATGGCCGTTTGAGATGGACGCAGGGAATCCTTGAGCGTGGCTGCACAAAGTATACGCTTATTAAATTGTACAAATCAAATAAATCAAAATACTGCAACTTACATGTATTCCAAGAGTTCCAGGATTTGCGATGGCCAATAAAATGCGGCGGATTCGCCATTTCATAGGTAAGGGGTCTATCCCGCTTTGTGGTTATGCGGTAACGTCCCGACTGCACGCGACAACAGACAGCGCTCGTGTGTATTGCCGATTTGTTGCTCAGGCTGAGCTGTGCCTCGGCTATAGGCAACAGCTGCGGGGTCACCTAAGAGACAACTCACATGTAAAGAACATCGTTTTAATTTGTTTTATTTACCTTTTTCAAGAAATTCATTGTTTTTCACGTTCAACTCAACTCGGCGGCTTTCAGCTGTGTCTGCCCAACAGCTGTTGCTCGTGACGTAACCAGTGCTGCCAACTTTTTATACAAAAAAAAACTGTTTTTGACTGGAAGAACATGTAAAAACAGCTGAAAAAGGTAAAAAAAAAAAAGAAGCGGTACTTATGGGCTCACAAATTTAATGATTTTAACTCTGTGCCCATGAAAAATGGTTAAAAATAGTATAAGGTGTATATATACATATTCTTGAACAGGATCAACAGCCGAATCGAACTTGCAAATAATAATGAAGCTGTCACTTTATAATACTATAAAAAAAAGACAAAAAAGCCAATTACATTTCTAAAATAGACGGAATTCCCGATTCAAGCAATTCCTCAAATTTTTCCCGCATTTGGTCTTTAAAAACAGCCAGATTTGACGCGAAAAAAGCTAAATTGGCAGCAGTGCGCACAGTTGCAACATGGTACTAGCTATCGATTACCTGCAAATATTTAAAACCGATAGCCTGTTACACGCACACACCAATACACAAACAAAGGCTGCTGCTTCTGCGCCGTAGGATTATTTTCGTCTACCTACGCCGACATTCTGAAATACAGCGGTATGGACAGATTACAGAGAGAGCTACCTGCGTGTTAACAGCATGTTATAAACAGGCAATTCCCAGAAAACGGTTAAAAGGAAATCCAGACTAAAGAGAGTACTTAACGCTAACAGAATCATTAAAGTCGAAATCATTTGAAATCATGACGCTGAACGAGAGTGACGCTCACAAGCAACTGGAGCTGACGCGCAACTTTCTGGAGTTATCGCGGAATGCCGACACCTGTGCCGCATTGCGCAGCTCCGACTGCATCCAACTGTTGGTACAAATTATCCATGCCAATGATGACGGTGCCGGCGCAGGCGGTGCAGCAAGGAAGAACGCCAGCCAAGCACTGCATAACATTGTGCAGGGGAATCAGCGGGAGGTGAAGGTGCTCCGATTGCTGGATCAGATACATGATTATAGTTGCAACTTTCTGCGCACGCAACTGCAGAGTGGAGGCGAATCTATAGCTGACGACGAGGAACGACATCCCTTGACGGCCATGAAGCTACTGATGAAGGCCAGCTTCGATGAGGAGCATCGTCAGACCATGTGTGAGTTGGGTGCCTTGAAGGCCATACCAAATCTGGTGCATCTTGATCACGCGGTCCATGGACCGGCATCGGGAAGAGAGCAGTGCAATCTACTGCGTCGCTATGCTCTCATGACACTGACCAATCTCACCTGTGGAGAGGAGAACAACAAGTCACTGCTGTGTGGCCAGAAGCAGTTCATGGAAGCACTCGTTGCCCAACTTGACTCCAATTCCACCGATCTCGATGACTTGCTGCAGGCCACCGCCAGTGTCTTGAGGAATCTCTCCTGGCGCGCCGACAAGCATCTGAAGACCATATTCAATGAGCTGGGCACGGTGACATCTCTGGCATTGGCCGCCATGCACAACAAGAGTGAGAATACCTTGAAGGCAATTCTCTCCGCCTTGTGGAATCTCTCGGCTCACTGCAGCACCAACAAGGCGGAGTTTTGTGCAGTGGACGGAGCCTTGGCGTTCCTTGTCCAAATGCTCAGCTACGAGGGACCAAGCAAGACTCTCAAGATTGTCGAGAATGCTGGCGGCATATTGCGGAACGTGTCCAGCCACATTGCGGTCTGTGAATCATATCGCCAGATCCTGCGTCAACATAACTGCCTGGCCATTCTGCTGCAGCAGCTCAAGTCGGAGAATCAGACGGTGGTGAGCAACTCCTGTGGCACACTATGGAATCTCTCCGCACGGTGTCCCGAGGATCAACAGTTTCTAATCGATCACAATGCGATTCCATTACTGAGAGCTCTTATCAGTTCCAAGAACACCATGATAGCCGAGGGAAGTGCATCTGCCCTAAAGAACCTGGTGAATTATCGGGCTGCCTTGGAGCTAACGCCTCGCAACGAGCTGCCAGCGAAGGAACAAAACAATGGACATGCTGACACTTTGCCTCGACGCTACAGTTCCATGCGCTTGAGCAGCAATCCCACGGGTTCCCTCAAGAAGGTGAGACCCGCAACAGTGGGCAACAGTACGGCCAGTAACACCTTGCCCCGTAAATGTGCCAGCCGTGAATCGATCTATTCCGGCAAGTCTGATACAGATTCCACCAAATACTCAACCAAATCCGACAGTGCGACAGCCAAAAGTCATTACGAGACGCCATCGGAGGAGCAGCCCATTGACTACTCGATGAAGTACAGTTACAGCGAGCATAAACCGCCCAAGGCCAGCTTTGATAACTCCATTGACTTGGATCAGCCAACGGATTTTAGTGTGCGGTACAAGGAACGTCGATCCGCGCAAGCTGCACAGCCGCAACCCACGACAACCGAGGACAGAGACAGCAGCGAAATCCTGCTCATATTGGATGAAACAGGCAATGGCAACGGCACCGGCTCTTCATCTCCATGTGCTCAACCCTTGGCCAAATCCGCATCCGCTTGTGATCTGAGCAGCGATCGAGTGCAGCGTCCCAAGACGCTCAACTTGCGCAGCTCTGCAATGGAGAATCTGGCAACCGATAAATCGAGTGACTGCCTGGACAATCCGGAGCGGGAGACGGAGCCGGAACCCGGCGAGCGACCAATCAACTATTGTGAGGAGGGCACTCCAGGTTGCTTCAGTCGCTTTGATTCGCTCAACAGCTTGACGGATGTGGCGCCTGGCAAGCATGAGAAGCAGCCGGTAGTGCCCAAGACACCTGACGCACTTACTCCAACGGCAGAGCCAATTCCTGCTGTCAACGGCAATAGCAATGGCAACAACAACAGCAGCAACAACAACAGCAATGTCAGTCAGGTTATTTATTCGGCAATGCAAACGCCGTTGATGTTCTCGAGGCACAGTTCAATGGACTCGCTGGTAAATGATGAGACCATTGCCTGCGATGATAATGCATCTGTTATCAGCGACTATAGTCGGATGCAAAGTGGCGTCATCTCGCCATCCGAGCTCCCGGATTCTCCTACGCAGATCATGCCGCAGTCACCACGTCGGGATCGCAAGATCAACTCCCAGCAGCAGCAGCTATCGCAGACACCTATGAGGAACTCCCATGCCAATGACCTCAATGGAAATGATGATGCACGCAACTACTGCACCGAGGATACTCCTGCCCTGCTTTCCAAGGCGGGCAGCAATAGCAACCTGTCGGTGCTGTCAATCGCCTCCACTGCAAATGATTATAATGCCAATGAGCACAAGTTGTCACAAGTTGTCGATCCACAGATGAACGTTACTGAGGATCCCATTACCAAGATGCGATGCGGCGGATTGCCAAGCTATTTGCCAGTGACGGACGAGATGAACAAATACTATGTTGAGGACAGTCCCTGCAATTTCTCCGTCATCTCTGAACTATCCAATTTGACTGTGGGCTCTGCTCAAGTTGGACCCATGCGTGTGCCCATGAAGCCACCACAGCTGCTGCCCCGGAATGCTGAATCCGCACCAAAGCTGCCACCGCGACGAAGTACTGTCCAAGTGGAGACAGAACCTCGACTGCTGCCCAAGCGCAGTGACTCGCTCAGCTCGTTGTCCATGGACTCTGACGACGACTGCAATCTGCTGAGTCAGGTAAGTACTGCTCAGAGTGTATATTTATGGATAGTCAAACAACTTATTATCGTATATTCCACAGGCCATTGCTGCAGGCAGCTGCAGACTGCCTCCAAGTGGCGCCAGCACCAGCTCCAGCTCGAATCACACCAAGACACTGCCAAAATCAAATGGAAACAGGCGACAGACCATCGATGGAGCCAAGACTGATTACAGCTCCGATGATTCGCTCGATGACGGACAGTCCAAATCATTGTTTGAACAGTGCATATTAAGTGGAATGCACAAGTCCAATGATACTCTGGAGAGTGAACGAAATGATCCGCCCAGCGATCGATTTGTCAGCGGTCAGGTGCGACAAATAGAATCTATGCTGGCCACAGTTCGACCACCGCAAACGCGATCCACATCCGCGAGTCGGCAGCGACAGCAGCAGCAGCAGCATCATCATTGGGTCTAAAACCATTGAAGTGGACATTTTGCAGTTGATTGGTCGTTTCTTTATCTTTCTCTATTTAATTAATGTACACACTGCAATAATATTCTTACGGTCTCAATTTGTCTATAGTTCTGATTAAAAATGTTCACTTAAATTTAACAATTGCCCATTTGTCTTGTGTCGTTGCATTGCCTAATCATTTTACAAAAAGAAGAACATCTCAACAACAAAACCGGATAATCTAAATAACTTATGAACAAATGTCGTAATGGGTACATTCAATATAAATTAATTGTAAAAAGGACTTGAAACTTGTCAGCATTTGATGATGCTCATCATAACATGATGTTTCGGTAGACTATACCTAGGTTTGGTTGCTTCTGTAGTTGATTTTTCAAGTTGCCGAAGGTGCCATCATTGCCCGATTTAATCCCATCAGTAGAATCGTTTTCTCGCATTGCGATCCTTGAAGTATGATATGGCAAATATGGCCACGGCCGCCGTCACCAGCACAACGAATAAAAGTATAAAGAATATTTTGGCATTTGACATTCCAGGCTTGGGATCCTCCTTATGTTCTCGCGGTGCTTCAAATGTTTTAGCATTTGGAATAATGTTACTACGTTGCATTATCTCATCATGCTGCAATACAAAAATTACGAGTTATTAATACAAATGATTATATTCATTTTAGTTACAATCGGCACTTACCGAAATGGTTTTGTCAATGTCAAAGAATTTGAAACTATGTATGTCATGGTTATCGGACAAGTCGCCCGTTGTTGCGGAAAGGCCAAAGTAATAGCCTGTTGGTAGTTCGACATTGTTGACCACAAAACAATTCTTCCACTCGTTTCGATTCTCGAGATCCGTCGAGACGGACAGCACATCGTTCTCATAGCGTATACTGACGTACGTGTCGTAGTCAACGTTACGGAAGCGCACTTCGCAGCCAGCCAGCTGTGTGTGTGTTCCATCCCGATCATGGTCGTAGCTCCAGGTGCCATTGTTAACCATGGCACTCAAATAGGGATGTTGATGCTGAATGCAAACAAAGAAGGTTTAGTAAAGGATCGAATTCTGCAGCTTCTGTAGTTACTTACATTATGCGGACCATTGTGATTACTGTACGTGTCCAGTATGATGGCCAAACCAGAGAAATGATCTTTGCTGCCAAAGACGGGACCCGTTTGCATACGATCCTTTGTATACCAAATGGCAAAGCCGTCACCAAACAGTTCATGACCCTTGCCATGGACTTTGAACCCAACCTGAACCTCCCAATTGCGTCCCATAATGGGCTGTAAATTATTTGTATTAATAGACTATTAGCTGAATTCTTACGCCCGCTTACCGCATAATTCCAAAGTGCGCCGCTTTTTGATTGCAAATCCGGCGTCAGTCTTATGTAGTTGCTGGTGACCATCGTGTTGCCCAGGAAATCCCAATGTGGTAGAATAACGCCAACGCCTGTAAATGAATGAATCATTGTTAAGCCATATCTAGTACATGTTTGTGAGAGTTCAACGCTTCGCAATGTTGCTCTTATCATACCTTGAAATGGACGCACCAAACTATGTTCCCGTTTCATATACTCATTGTCTTCGGAGCTTGTTACAAGCTCCAAGGCCAACAAAGCGCCGAATAATGCCAGGAGCCACTGTGTGTTTATATGCGTCATTCTTGCATGCGTTGGCGTCTTCTCTCTACACAAAATATGCTAAAATTTACACAAATATTTTCGCTTTTTCGGTGCTGATGCCGGTTGATGAGTGGTTGGTTGCTTTTCGATAGCGATAGTCTTTTAAATTGGGGCTGCCACCCTTCAGAATTTCCCGATCTGGCAGCTTGTTCTAATTTAAATTAAAATGAAAATTTAACTAAATTGGAATTTTTTTACTTTTGAAGCTAGAATTTTTTAAATTTTTGCAGAATTTTTGTTGGATTTTTCTAGAAATTTTCATATGTTTTTTTTTTTCAGAATTAAGTTTTTCCGAGGGCTGACGAACTTCAAACTTTTATTAAAATTCATACCTTAATTTTATGGAATTTCGAATTTTAAATTCTCTAAAAATTGTTAATTAATTACAAAGTTATGGCAATTTTAAATTTTAAATTCATTTATCGTTAACACAAGCTTTTCGATAGCGATATCGATAGCTCTAAGCAGTATT
Source organism: Drosophila phalerata (assembly GCA_951394115.2). Taxonomy (NCBI): domain Eukaryota; kingdom Metazoa; phylum Arthropoda; class Insecta; order Diptera; family Drosophilidae; genus Drosophila; species Drosophila phalerata. The sequence continues at coordinate 5,493,048 of OX596005.2, forward strand.
ACTTCGATATTTTCGATAAATAAATACTAAACGCTATCGACACGTCGACGGGTTCGATATTTCGTAAGCTTGCACGTTTTACAGCACTAAAACTCGTTACATTTTGAACGCATTGCCGGCGCTAAATTTAAGTTGCTTTCGCGAAATATATGTATGTGAACGACCCAATGTTAGCCAAAACAGCTATGTACACAATATAGACATGCAAATTGCTGCGCTTGACAAGTAAATAAACAGTAAAACTCTTCCCTATCGAAAGTAGTTAACCACGCGTATGCATAACATTAACGACAACCAGTTTCGTTTTAATTTTATGAATGTAGTTTGGGTGTCATTTTGTCAAAGTAACGGCTTGCGATGTTGTTGATGCAGTGGCTCAATTGCATACGCACATTCACGCCTTCAAATAACGCCTAATGGAAAATAAAAAAACCAGTTCCAATTCCAGCTTCAAGAGTTTTCTTCCTCGCAAGCCACTCGAGCATGCGTTACTCATACTCACAGACTCGGGGCATTGTCAAGGTCGATGTCGTGAGAATAAAACGCTAAACGATTCATGCATATAAATGTATGTGTTCGTATGATGTATGTATAATGCAAATTGAATTCGAATTGGACCGGAACTTTGGAATGCTAAACATTTGAACTTGCACTCGCTTTTCATAATTCACTATGCACATTTGGGCACAATTAGCTGATTGGCAACTGCAGTTGCAATAACTGTAAAATATTGTCAACCGTCTAAGGCAGAATCAAGTGCCTCAGCATCGCTTCCTCGACGTGTCGCTAATTGGCATATAACAAACTTAATTATATCACTGGCTAAGTGCAACAACGCTATCATGTGTTTAATTATTAACGGAATAAACGAAGGTCATTGAAACTCATCGACAACTTTGAGAGAACAGCAAAAAAAGACAGCAGTAACAAAAATAATAAAATACATCAACATGAATACAGAAAATAAAAGTTATGACAAATTGATATGATAATGGAGTACAATCAGCAATAATCCCATCAAGAGTCTTTATTTAATTATTGATTCAGTTAGTAAGGGCATTCCAAGTTCGAAATACAGAATTCTTCCACATTAAAAATAAACGTGTATGATAACACATTTTAAATGACTGTTAGCATTTTATAACAAAAGAAAGAAATGTCACTCGATTCCAAAAATAATTTGTATGAAAGGAAGTGAATTTCGAGATCAAATGCAAAGTGAATTTAATCAATTTGGATTTAAGCGTCATGAGAATTTAATAAGTATTTTAGCCGCAAGGGAATACAATTTATATATTAATAATTCACCACAAAATGTGGCTCAGCTTACAAAGACTCTCACATTCGGAGTTTCCGGCGGGTTTTTGTTTTTGGTGAGCTCAGAATTTCATTCACTTTTGACTTCCTTAACAAATTCTGAATTGTGAATTGTGAAAAGTTGAATTTCAATACAATTTATATAAAAATATATGTATGTTTGAGAGTACTTTGGATTGTAATTTTTATGACTGAACCGGATAATTACTTGCGCGTGTAGCTCTTGATGATTAATGGGCTTGTAATTCTCAGGATAAGCCAACTGATTAGCATGCGAAGAATAGTTGGACTATAATATCAGCGACTATTTTTAGCGCATTTAAAAAGTCATTAATTAGTGGCGGTGCTGTCATGTGCAGACAAGTTAAAGCCCAAAACAATTTTTGACTCCACTCTCAGCGCTTTTTTTCAATTCCTCAAAGTGGCAATAACCTGAGGCTGGTCCGGCCAAGTCAGGCTGAGGCCAAAAATTTGTTCAAATGATTGATAACTATTGTCAGACGCTTAACTATTTCAATTAAACAGTCAAACGCAAATCAAAAGCAAAGGCAACTGAAATAAAGAAACAAATAGCAAACGGCAAACGGCAAACGGCAAAATAGCAACAAAAGAAAGCAAAAGAAACAAAGGCAAACGCAATGGCAAAGTACGAGCAAGGCAATTTTTTAATTGATCAGACATAAATCAATGGCAATCGACAATTAAGCGGGCTAATTATTGACTGGTTTACAACAATTGGCCAACTGAACTTGACCCCAACGCCAGCTGAAGACAATACAAGTCCGATTACGAGAGCCAACTACAAGTAAATAAATAATAATAACAAATTGAAAATCTAAAATTCAATTAAATATTTGCGGTTTTCTGCTCCCAGTTGCATCAACAAAACGAAGGCAACTTTGTGGCAACTCGTTGCCTGACACCTGACAGTTGAACTTGAACTTGGTATTTGAATTAGCTCTCTCTCGCTCTCTGTGCCCTGTCTCTCTCTCTCTCTCTCTCTCTCCATAGCCTTCGCTCTGTTGCACGGCTGATTAACTGCATTGGATGGCGGAAAAAAAATATCAAACGCATTGTTAACATTGCTGCGACAAGTGTGCAATTCGTATTTAATGAATGACATTAATTACGAGGGCAGTTCAATAAATAATCGAATTGATTATAACTATAGCTTTCAAACTTCACTTAAATTTGATGTTAATTAACTGAATAATATTTGAATGCTAATTGTATAATTATTAAAAAAAATTGAACATTAATATTTAACTGGAAATGGAAAAGTCAGCCAATTATGTTAATAAAACAGCTATTAATATTTCCCAAATTGTGCAGAGATTTTTTCAAACCTAACTATCAATCTATTGATAAAAATATACATATTGTAAATATATTATAATATTTTTTATTAACTGTACAAACATCTTAAATATATAAAAAAAATTTATAATATTAAATCAGAAATAATATCATTATCTTTATCATTTTAGACTCGCCCTCGCTTACGTATAAAAAACATTTATAATATTAAAACAGTTATAATATGTTTATAATTATAAATGATTTTAGCTCAACCTATTAGACTTGCCCTCGCATACGTTTTTTAATCTACAAATTTTTTTTGTGTTAAAGGGTCGTAAATGTCAACTATTTTATGTTGCACATTATAACATGTAACATACAATATGCACATTTTTTTAGATAGTTAGACACATAAATACAGATGTGCCCGCATACACTCAGAAAATAGCTCACAGGCTTGTTGGCTATAACATAAGCCTGCTGTTTAATGTTTAGTGCTTCCGGCAGACAGTTCGTGCGTTATGATTATGATATGCATATTGCTATTTTTAATCATACAAAACGAACATAATGTAAATTGTCATTTAAATCAAGCCAACAGGCACTCTAGTCTTACTAAAAGCGGCCAGAAAAGCCAGCAACAACAACAACAACAACAGCAACAGCAATAGCAACAAATGAAATAACAAACCGACCAAGAGGCCAACAATCACACTAAATTTCACGGTCAAAAACGATAGAGGCGGAAGAAATTGCCAAAGCTTAAGCTGCCGACAATACAGGCAGTATTGCTGTTGTTGTTGTTACTGTTGTTGTTGTTGTTACTGTTGTTATTGCTGCTGTTACTATTGCTGTTGTTGCTGCTGCTGCTGTTGATGCAATTTTTGTTGCTTTTTACACCTGCAATCAAACCAAGGTGTTACCAGCTTTCCTATTACATTTGCATTAGATTTGCATAAGCTGACGATTGACCCGCTTGAAGTGCAGCTCGAAACAGAAAATGAAACTGAAAACTGAAAACTGGTTGCACGAAAGCAAGTCGATCACTAGAAAGTTGTCTTTTTTTATTTTTGCAATGATCCGCCCAAGAACAACGACCATCACGTGCTGCACGTAGGCCACCAACCACAATTGCACTCAAAACTCAAAAGGCTCTCACACTAACGCTCAAATGACGCCAACAACAACAGCAGCGAAAAACATAAACTCACTCGAAACGCAACAAACAAAGCAACAACGGCCACGTCGACGTCGACGTCGACGTTGACAGCGACGCCGACAGCGACGTCGACAGCGCACGCTTGGCATGCTTTATATAAAATCAACTGAGCATTTCTGTTGGAATTCATTAAACGTTTTACCGCACAGCTCGACGTAGACACGACGATCCGGCGATTCCGAGCCCGAGTTCCCGCTACCAGGTTACCAACAACAACAACAACAACAATAATAATAGACAGAGCAACGCAGAGTCGTGTAAGCCCAATTGTTGACACTGTCACACAGCGTCCAGCTTAAAGTTCCCAGCTTTCAGCTCACAGCTCACAGCTCATTGTTAACGCGTTTGAATTTGGCTTTTAGTTTCGTTTGACTTGCGTTCACGCGTTGACAACAACTGCATTAATAATTTAATTTAAAAAAAAAACTACAACCAAAGAAACAAAAATTTAAAAAGAAAAAGAAAACAAAACAATTGTGTTCGTGCTTGTTAAAATAAATTTAAAAAAAAAAACAAAAGAGATAAAAACAGTGCAGTGCTTAATAAATCATTAAAAGCGAATTAATATTTGAAATATTTGTTAACTAATTGCAGCTCAACAGCAACAAATATATAAATATATAACAACAACCACACAACTACTACAAAAAAAAATAAAACCCAACTCAATCAACATGAAATTCGTAAGTACTGCAATTAAAGAAAACCCATACAAATCGAAATTACAACTGTTTTTTTTTTTTATTATAATTATTTTGCGTATGCGCAATTTTGAGCAAGTTCGTTGCCTAAGTCTTTTGTATTCGTGTCGAACTGAATTCGAACTGTTGCCAATGCCAAGCATTAATGTTTCCCATATAACTTGCCACAAATTGAGTCAACTGTTTTGAAGCTATTGTAATATACAGAATACTTTTATTGGTCACTTGAATTTATGGTTAAGTCCGATTGTCTGTCTGTCTGTCTGTCTGTCGCCTGTTGCCAGTTGTCGTGTGTGTCAATTTTTGCAGCGAGCATTTTGTCGGCATTAAAGACTTGACAAAGCCGCCGCAAGCATACAAATATACATATATGAATATGCACAGACAAATAAAAATATATCTGCTCATATCTTAATATACATCTATCAGAGTGTATGTGTGTGTGTGTTTGTGTGTGTTTAACCAACTATTAAGCTGTTTAGCCGCAAACAATGGACTTTGAATGGGGCGTTGGGCGTGTTTCATCAGCATCCAGGCCATAAATTGTATACGATTTGCATGTACAATATGATTATGATGTCTGTACACGCATTTTCCGACTGTTTCCGCCACACACACACACTCAGACACACAATTATTAAATACATGTGCACGTATCTATTTATTAACTTGAATTCTGCAGAATGGCCTACAATTACACGCAACAAATAATAATAATAACAGATACATTTATCAAGAAGTTCAAGTTCATGTTGAAGGCCATGACCATGCCAGACAGGCAACAGACACTTGCTAACAGATCAGGCAACAACAAAATTGGCAAGATAAACTGTAAAAAAAACGTGCTTGGGCATGCGTTTTGTAACTTAATTGAAAAGTGCGATACACACGCGCCAATTGACCAAAAGCCAAAGCCAGATTTCAGCAGTCTCAGTGCAAGTCTCAGTCCAAGTCACAGTCACAGTCAAGTGACCAAACTGGCCAACTTCTTGTTCATTGCGTGTCCGTCTGCGTGTCGCTGTGGCAACTGCATGCGTGCCGCGTGTGTGACAGCCATAAATTAAAAAAGTAGAAAAAAATAAAAAATAAAGAGAAAAAAATCAGGCAAGTCAACTCAATTCATTAGAGCCAAAGTTATGCAACTGCAAGCTGTCGGCAACTGGCAATTGTCGTTTCATCCCAGTCCCAGTTGCAGTCCCAGTTGCAGTCCCAGTTGCAGTTGCAGTTGCAGTTCATGTTGAGACTAAATGCACCCTGGGAACCGCAATCAAATCGCTGGCAAATCGCTCTCGATTAGCGTTTGAGGCACACAAATGCACAAATGCGTGCCATGTTGCACAGCGTCAAAGATTTATTAATTGCTCGACAATCGCTTTAATTCATTGGTTAATCGCTGCCATCACAATCGCCATCAACTTGTCCTCGTCGTCATGTTGTTGCATTTTACACGCTTTGCGTGTAGAAATTCAAATTAATTGCCATAAATTTTGTTGATGTTGTAGTTGCCTTGCGTTGCGCTTGGCTTGACTTGACTTCACTTAACTTGGTCTGCTAACCTGGCCTATGCCTTGGCAACATAACATCTAACAGTCAATGAAGATGCCGCTTGCCTAACTCCAACTCGAGCTGCTCGTGCAAATTGTCATGCCTCTGCATATGTGTCTAGGCCAGGCTCAAAAAAAAAAAAAACAAATACGGGTGTGCAATGGTTTCTGCAGACTTTTAGCTAGTTTATTCCTTGGCGCTACATGCTGTGTCCATGTCCGTGTCGATGTCCAGTTGATATCAAGATTCGCAACGTGTATTTCAATACCCTTGCACTGAGTATTATAATTTTGTCACGAAATTTATAATTATTATAATTAAATATATTTATTAGCTCGTCTGTTTCTGTGCGCAGCAATCTCTCAGTTTTAAGTTATCATGAAATAGCTAAAAGTTCATCCAGTTGCTGAATAGTTCCAATCAGTTTTATAATATAGCTGCCATAGAAATAATCGAAACGAACTTAAATTAATCCTTAGTCCAATAATCATTATTATTTCTTAAAAAATCTCAACAAATCTTAGTGATTGTTTTTTTTGTAAAATCTTATACATTCTGATAATATATCATATAGCAGTCATAGCAAGAATTGCTCAAAATGAAACTTTGATAAAAAAATATTCTTGTTTTTTTTTCCTATATATATGGTGTGTTCCGGCTTTCACTTCCACTATTAAAGTATTTCATAAAATGTTTTATCTGACTTTGCTTTTATACCTAGTATTTAAAAATTATCTCTTCTCACTTTATCACTCTTAAATTTATTAACTCAAGGGAAATACAATACCCAAAATATTTCCAAAATTAAATTAGAATATATTAAGGATTTTCTTGCCGAAAGTGCAAACCGGAACAGGTCCGTATATTTCAACAAATTACGTATTCTTTATTGTCTCATACAGCTTCACCAATTGCGGTTTAAATTGAGCTAAGCAGCTGCAGAAAGTTAAATACTACAAATCTGCTAGAGTATCAAATCTTCGGCTTGCTGAAGATAATCTATTTTTCTCTCGTTTTTATTACAATTCGTTTAGTGCGACGCGATTAGCGTGCAGCTGTCGCAATCAAAGCTGGAGCCACGTCTGGGACTTCGTGTCCAAATCCAAATCCAAATCCAAGACAGAGTCCAAGTCCAAGTCTGTCAGGCAGTCAGTCAGTCAGTCAATGCGCATGGCAAGTGCCTGGCATACACATGTTCACATGACCAGCTATAGTTATAGACTTATATGTATATATAATCACAAAAATATATATCTAATTGTAGCTCCAGCTGGAGAGCGTGGAGCTGCCCACATGACAACGTTTTTGGCTTGCAAAATAGTTATGTTAGATTTATTGTTGGAGTTGGGAGACAGGCGATTACCATATTTATAAGAGGATGGGGAACAAACTACATATGTTTTTTATTATGTGTGTGCGTTGTCTTTTTGCCATTTTGTCAGTTGCTCTAAACGCTACAAATTTACTCAGCTCACAGCACAATTTGAACTTGAACTCGTTTTGAATTTTTGATTTGATTTGAATTGATTTTATGGGTCAACCGTTTAGGAGGAAAAAGGAAAAGTGTTTTGATTCTCACGCTGCCACACGGCAATTTGCACTTCCTAACCAACTAGCTGAGTCAAATTGATCTTTGATAATTGCCTAAGCAATGGTAATCGTAATAGTCAATAGTCAACCAACTGACCATGTCTCAGCTTGAGTCTAGCCTGGCATCATTTCCAGCTATTAAGCACAATTCAATGTAATTTGAATCGACGTCGGCCGAGTTGTAGTCGTTGTTATTATTATCGAAGTTGTTGTTGTTGTTGTTGGTCTTGTTGCACCTACTAAATACAAGTACAACAGAGGCACAACAGTCTCTCTGCATCCAGGCGGCAAAGTTGGGACTCTGCTTCCGCGTTGAAAGTCAATGAACAGTTGCTCAATCGAGCATTAACCTGGACAGTACTATAGTATACGAGTATTAGCATCTGTTAGCCTGTCAGTTTGCTGTAGGCGTTATAATCATTAACAAAAGATAACAATAATCAACTTTTTTTTTCACAGTTTTTGTTTTTTTGTTAGTCGCGTAAACTTGAGCGCACTTCAATTGTTTCAACATTCACTTTTTGCCGTGCTTTGGCAAATTGTTCACATCAAAATTTGTAATGCCTGCTCGGCCAAATGACAATCCATTTACTTAAATAAGATTAATTAACACTCCAGCTGTTTTTCCATTTTTCCAGCCTTATGACTCACAAAACTGGCCCGTTTTTTAGGCCATTTGCCAGGAATACTAACTTATTGAAAGTTCATTACGACCTGTTGGAATTCTCATTTTGTTTCGATTTTATTTATTTAATTTGTTTTTCCTTATTTTTGCATTTTGCATTTTGTTTCTGTTTTTTTTTTTTTGCTCGTAAAATAATAAAAATAATTTATTTTTAGTGCACATTTGAGCCAATCAAAATCTAAACGCCAATAAATGCCAGCGCAAGAATGAAAAATCTGATTGAAAAACCACTAAACAAAAAAAAATGGTGCAAAGGGGGAGTGAACACAGCTAAATACCCTGTTGAGCATATAGTTTAGGTTGTTGTCAGTTGCTTAAGCAACAATTTGCTGTTTAATTAATAGAGAGAGATGTTGCTTATTTCAGTAACAAATAAATATGAATA